>PVKE010021143.1:6446-26917 GCA_004027555.1 Craseonycteris thonglongyai | reverse complement strand
CTCTCTCTCTGTGTCAAAAACAATAAACAATTAAAAGAAAAAACAATAAAAATAAATCTTAAAAAAAAAATGTGAATCCCGGGGATACTGGGATGGCTCAAAGGGTTGAGCACTTGTTTGCAGCCCTGGAGTCCAAGGATCAAATCCTGGCCCTGAACCTACCCTGTACAGACCCATTTGCTGAACTGGGGTGTGTCCCCAGTTCGGTTCTCACTGGGATGAGCTCCATGCAGGAGGTCCCTGGCTCGGTTCCTGCCCTGCGCAGCCCCGCATCTACCTGTGGAATGAAACTATGAAGAAAGCCAATGACATGCAACTATGGAGACTGTTTTGGGCCCGCCCCCTTCTGTCTCTCTCTGTCTCTGTAAAAAAACAATAAAAATAAATCTTTAAAAAAAATAATAGGGGAAGCTGGGAAGGCTCAGCAGGTTAAGCGCTTGCTTTGCAGCCCCGGAGACCAGGGATAGAATCCTGGCTCCAGCCCATGCAGACCCATATGCTGAACTGCGGTGTGCCCCCAGTTCAGTTCTTGCCAGGGCCTATGTGGGAGCCCCCGGCCCAGTTCCTGCCCTGCGCAGCCCCGTGCCCGCCTGTGGAGTGAAACTATATGGAAAACTAATACTGTCAACTATGGAAACTGCTCTGGGCCCTCCCCCTTCTCTCTGTCTCTATCTGTCAAAAGTCAATAAAAAATAAATCTTTAAAAAATAATAATAATAATAATAATAATAAAGTGAATCCTAGAAATAAAAATGGCTGGCTAGTGAGTGAATAAGCATTTTTGAACATAATTTTTAGTGCAAAAATTGCTGCTGATAGGAATAGGGGTGAGATTGGTCTTATGGGAGAGCTAAACATGTGATATTTTGTGCTCAAATAACTCACTGTTTAATATTTGAAATGTTGCATTGCATTGGCTTTTTTTTTTAAGATTTATTTGTTTTTGACAGACAGAGAGAGACAGAGAGAAGGGGGAGGGCCCAGAGCAGTCTCCATAGTTGTACATCATCAGTTTTCCACATGGTTTTATTCCATACAGGTGGGCATGGGCCACACAGGGTGGGAGCTAGACTGGAGGCCTCATGCATGGGAAGCATGCCCCCTTGAGCCAGGGGCCAAACCAGGGGCGGGGGGGGGGGGGGCGAAAACCAAACTGGGGGCCTCAGCATATGGGTCCAAAGAGGCTAGGGCCAGGATTTGATCCATGGTCCCAGGGCTGCAAAGTGAGCTCTTAACCCGCTGAGTTATCCTAGCTTCCCTAAAAAGAAATCTTAAAAACAAACAGCCTTTCAATAAACACCAACTGTCATGAGACATGCATGAGTGCTTGTGCAAAGGACAGTGTGTTCCCACATATACATGGTGTTCTAATCTGCTTCCTAGAAATGGGGCAACTAAACACCTTCACTGACCAGTGTGGGTGAGGCTCCAGGTACATCCTCAGGAACCGTATAGTCAATTGTAGCCGATACAATTTATTTTTATTATTTTTGACAGAGAGACAGAGACAGAGAGAAGGGGGGAGAACTCAGAGCAGTCTCATTAGTTTTCCATATAGTTTCACTCCACAGGCTGACTTTGGGCTACGCAGAGCAGGAACCAACCAGGGACCTTCTACATGGAAAGCATGCCTGGGGGGAGCCAAATTGGGGGCCTCCCACATGGGAAGCTTGCCCCAGTGAGAAATGAACTGGGGGCACACCCCAGTTCAATACATGGGTCCACACGGGCAGGGGCCAGGATACCTGAACCCTGGGGCTGCAAATGAGTGCTCACCCCACTGAGCCATCCTGGCACCCCCAGGCTGTTTGTTTACAAAGGAATCCTAAGGTTTCTGTCTCTCATCTTCCACCCAAATACGTCCTCATCTGAAAATACAAATGCAAGTGTACTTTTTGAAGTGTACTTTTTGAAGATGAGTAAGAAGGGTGTTTGCCAGAAAAGAATAATCATACGCCTTTTTTTGTTGCAAATCCTTTTGAAGGCTTTGGACTCTCTACCCAGGACAATCACACATTTGGGAAAAAAAAAAAAAAAAAGTTGCCTATGCCATTCCAGAGCAACCAGGCTCCTACACTTCACCAGTGGATCCAGAATTCAAGTTAAGAATCCCTATCCTAAAAAAGTCTGTTTACGAGAGACAGTCTCATTGTGGGTAATATGTTTTCAATAAGACCACTCCATGAGTGCTTAATGTCCCCTTTCTTTGGCCCCTATCCCTCTTTTCTCTTCCTACTCTTTTACCTAAGCCCAGTGGGTTCAAGATCTCATGTCTTTTCCATTTCTCAGCTATTCACTATCCTGACCTCCCAGAATACTGAGTGTCAGAATGCCAATCATAAACCTCACAAAGTATTATAATTTTACTGTCTTATATCCCAAGGTAACTGTCTGCTCCTAGTGAACAAGGACTATGCTGGGTTTGTTGTTGTTTTGGTACATCCCCTCACTGCCAAAAATTTCCACACCATAGAGGCAATACATGCTTGCCAAATAGGCAGATGTCACTGCTTCTTTATCCTTCTACTTTTAGGCATTTGCACTTGAAGTTAGCTTCTTTTACATCGTGGGCACATGCCTTGGAAAGCTGAATGTAAAGGGAAGAAACCAACCTACAACAGCTAGTCACCCCACTTCTGACTTTACAGGACAAATATGACATTGAGCACAGACATTTGAAAATTTTGCTGAGATTGACAGAAACCCAAGCGTGTGGAGGAATGGAGTGCTTTAAAAGTTATTTTCCAATTAGTGAGATACCTACTATTATTAAGTAATAAGAAGGCCTGACTCTCCCCTTGCCTTCCTATAGGAAAAAAATCCCAAGGAATCAAAGTTTAACACCACTTCACTACATCTGCTTTTCTCATTTGCCTTCAAGCAGTGCCTAGACCCCTCTTCCAACCCACAATTTTGCTTACTAATGCTTTCCCTTCACTTGCCTGCCATTCTCCAGATTTCCCGGAGATAGTTCCAGGTGATAACAATTCCTCTGTAGCAGCCTGCAGTGGTCTTGCCAGAGAGAATAGCAGACCCAGTATTTAAAGAAGGGGATGGCTATGTTTGGTATGTGACTTGCCATATTATCAACAAACATTTATATTGTTCATGGGCTCTGTGACCAGTGACTACAATGAGGCGTAAGTCTATGTAGCTTCAAGTAGTTTTCAAGAGAGGAGAACAAGGTGCATCACAGAAATACTAATTATGCAATACAGACACCAGTGCTCAACAGCCTTATGTTTCAGATTTTCCAAGATCTGATTCAAATATCCTGTTCTAGCAATCAATTCCTTCAGAACACCTATATGTTCAAACTATGAGTCCCAGTGTTTGGCATAAAAACTATGATCATCAGAGTGACTGATGAGACAGGTCAGCCAACTAGGTTAGCTAAAAGCATGATGGCAGACAGATTGTTTAATCATGCTAGCACCTTCCGACAGTCCTCAAGTAATTGCAGACTGAATACAATACAAAACTGTGAAACTTGAGTTTTCCAAAACACCTCATCAGGAGAAAGGCAGAAAATTGGGACTACCGGTATTTAGAAAAAGTCAGGCAGGCGGAGTACAAGACACCTGTCTCTGTTATGCCATTCTTCTCCAAAGCCCTTTTAAAGTTACTATGAACTATAACAATAATTAGGCCTATGATACTCCTGGGAAAGAAGCAAATCTATTCGTGTGACAAATATTAATTTTTTTTTTTCCCCCTAAACAGAGGAGTGACTATCTTCTTGCTTAGCCTCTGGCATATGAGCTGACGGCAGTTATTGCCATGTAACAATCACTCTTTTCTCTCCTCTTATGCTATCCCTTTCCTCATGTATCATACTTCTCTACCCTCTTGCCAGTTGATTCCCTTTTCTGTCCAGCCTGTATTTTAGACTAGGACCCCACAAATAAGAATGGGGGGGAAGCTGGGATGGCTCAGTGGGTTAGGCGCTCACTTTGCAGCGCCGGGGACAGAGGATCAAATCCCGGCCCCGGGCCATGCGGAACCATATGCTGAACTGGGAGCTCCCCTAGTTCAGTTCTCCCTGTGTCTCTGTGTCTCTGTATCTCTGTATCTCTGTCTCTCTCTCTCTCTCTGTCAAAAATAAATAAATAAGTAAAAATATATTTAGAAAAAAAAAAAAATCACATGGGAAATTGTAAAAGCACAGATTCCTAGGCCCAATTCCAAACTTAGTGAAACAGAAAGGTTTCAAAACCCATCTCATATCAATAAGCAGCATTCAAGGCACGAAAGACTTTAAGGCTCATCAAGTATTAACCTAATTTTTCAGATGCAGAAAGTGCAGCTCAAAAGATTTCAATGTTCAGGGAAAGCTGGGATGGCTCAGCGAGCAAAGCGCTCGCTTTGAAGCCCTGAGGACCGAATCCCAGCCCCGGCCCATGTGGACCCACATGCTGAATTGGGGTGTGCCCCCAGTTCAGTTCTTGCCGGGACCTATGTGGGAGGCTCCCGGCCCAGTTCCTGCCCTGCGCAGCCCTGTGCCCGCCTGTGGAGTGAAACTATATGGAAAACTAATGTCAACTATGGAGACTTCTCTGGGCCCTCCCCCTTCTCTCTGTCTCTCTCTCTGTTTCTGTCAAAAATCAATAAAATAAATCTTAAAAAAAAAAAAAAAAAAAAGATTAAAAAATACACAAAAACCTTTTTTGGGGGGGAGGGAAAGCAAATTATTTGTTTTTCACTCTGATATAAATGAATATGTACGTAGACACATACATGTACATGTGAAAAATTGTCTAGTGTTGAACAGCTATCTGAGTGAAAAAATTATTACAAATTGACTTATTAGCTTAATTTTGTACTTAATTCAGTCATTTTGAAGTACAAACAAAAAGTCAGTGTATCTACAGAATTTACACAGGATGAGATTTTCAAGCATACATTTGGAAAAAGAACTCTCCTCAACATCACTGAACAAGCAAGAATACATGCACTCTGGTGCAATTCCTACTCCATAAACAGACAGACAGCCCTTGTTATTACTATTAAAATATTTGCTTAGGGGAAGTCGGGATGGCTCAGTGGGTTAAGCACTCACTTTGCAGCCCTAGGGACCAAGGATCGAATCCCGGCCTTGGCCCGTGCAGACCCATATGCTGACCTGGGGAGTGCCCCTAGTTGAATTCTCACCAGGGTGATACCCCGGCCTAGTTCCTGCTCTGTGCAGCTTCGCACCCACCTGTAGAATGAAACTATGTGGATAAACCAATGATGTGCAACTATGGAGACTGTTCTGGGCCCTCTCCCTTCTCTCTGTCCCTGTATCTCTCTCTCTCTCTCTCTCTCCTCATCTCTTTGTCAGAAACAATAAAAACAAATTTTTAAAACATTTGCTTAAAAGAAATATATCACAGGGATGACAGGATAGCTCAGTGGTTGGGCACTTGCCTCGCAATCATGAGGTCCAGAGTTCAATTCCTGGCCCTGGCCTGTGCAATCCCATATGCTGAACTGCAGCGCAACTGGTAACAACCAGGATAACTCAGAAGCAAAGGTTCTCACCTCCCATGCAGGAGGCTTGTTCAGTTCCTGCCCCACACAGCCCACATTCACCTGTGTGGAATGAAACCATGTCACAACTAATGATGTACAACTAAGGAGACTGCTCTAGGCCCTGCCCCCTTCTAACAGTAAAATAAATCTTTAAAAAATATTAAATACATTACACAAAGAAACACATGCTTTCTAAATGCCTGTTTGATAAAATAATATCAAAGGAATTTGAAAACCTATTCACGTACTGACAAGAGCCTCATGAATTTAATTGCTGTTTGAAATGCCTAATTTATGGGTTCAGAATATTGCTTTGTAAGGTCTGATACAGATATGGTATATGACAACCCAGAAAGTTCCCAGCTCCATTTCAGTTGCCCATGACTATAATTTAGATGCAATCCTCTCATGGACTGCTTGTAAATAGATTCCCTTTACAATAGCTATACACCTTTAAATTATCTAAAGTGAACTCCACTAACCACTATTATTCTTAAATGGGAAGACACTGGTCACTCAGAAAGGATTTCTCGCAAAATATATAAATAAATGTAACTGCATATTCTTTAATATACGTAACATGGCTAAACCACACAATGTTGTAGGCTGAGGTATTTCAGTATTGTGTCAAATTTATTAGAAATTTAAAAAGAAAATTTCTAGGATGCCGGGATGGTTCAGCAGGTTGAGTGCTTGCTTGCCTTGCAACTGCAAAGTTCGGGGATCGAATCCTGGCCCTGGCCTGTGCAAACCCAATTGCTGAACTGTGGTACAACTGGTAACTGCCACCAGTGAAGGTTCTCATCTCCCATGTGGAAGGTCTCCAGTTCAGTCCCTGTCCAATGTCACAACTAGTGATGTACAACTATGGAGACTAATCTGGGCCCTTCCCCTTTCCTTCTTTCTTTCTCTCTCTCTCACCTTCTCTCAAACAATAAAAATAAATCTTAAAAAAAAAAATAATTACTAGTCATTGGTCGGGAATTAAAATTTTAAAAAAATTTCTGATTCAGCTGCCTTCATTAGTTGGCTTTAAAACGTGTAATACAACATCTTATGGAGTCAATATGGAAAAATAAACCACACAGTGAACAACATTACAAAGTACCTGAGTGGTGATCAGAAGGAATTATCTTCCACTATAAAAAAATAAAAGGCAAAAATAAATAAATAAATATATATATATATTTAAAAAAAGGGGAAGCCGGGATGGCTCAGTGGGTTAGGCGCTCACTTTGCAGCGCTGAGGACCGAGGATCGAATCCCGGCCCCGGCCCCGGCCCGTGCGGAACCATGTGCTGAGCTGGGAGCTCCCCCAGTTCAGTTCTCTCTCTCTCTCTTTCTCTCTCTCTATCTCTCTCTCTCTCTCTGTCAAAAATAAATAAATAAATAACAATATATTTAAAAAAATAAAAGGAAGACCTTGGTATAAGCAGGTATATTAACTGTCCAATACTGGCACTGATTTTCAGCAGTGCAAAAATATATTGAAAATTATTCAGATTACAAAACACAGCTTTATCCTATGCTTCTGCACAAACATACCTAAGATATAATAAATTAAAAGCAGATAAACTTCATTATGTTGAACAAAAAAGTAACCCAGATCTTTTAATTCTCCCACTGACTACTATCAGTTAAAAGACTGTGTTAAATGTCTATTTACAACTTTTTAGTTAACTACAGCCAATAATATACTAGGAAATAATTTATAATTTTTCATCTCTTTTCTCTCCAAGGAGTTCCAAGCTGAATTCTAAAGTTTTACACTGAAACATAAATTCCAATTTTCAAAATATCTTCCTCCTAGAGTAATATTCCAGTTTTTGGTGCAATCCTGATCAGAACCCAACTGTACTATGAAAATAGTAGCTCTTAAAAGAAAACAGGGGAAGCTGGGATGGCTCCATGGGTTAAGCACTCGCTTTGCAGCCCCGGAGACTGAGGATCTAATCCCGGCCCATGTGAACCCATATGCTGAACTGGGGTATCCCCCCAGTTCAGTTCTTGCCGGGGCCTTTGAGGGAGGCTCCCGGCCCAGTTCCTGCCCTGCGCAGCCCTGTGTCCACCTGTGGAGTGAAACTATATGGAAAACTAGTGCTGTCGACTATGGAGAGTGCTCTGAGATTCCCCCCCTTTTCTCTGTCTCTCTCTGTCTGACTCTATCTCTGTCAAAAAACAATAAAAATAAATCTTTAAAAAAAGAAAACAAAAAAAAAATCAAGGTAGCCCAAAGGCCCCAGGTGTACAGCTTTGCTTTCTGACAGTCTTGATGAGGGGTGAGCTAAAGGCAATGAATACTTTACTTTCTATAATTCATCTTCTTGGCATTGTCATTTCTCGAGTAGCTCATACTCCTGAGTTTAGTGACTCATTGCATCTCATCTTATTGGCCCAAGCAAAGGGAAATAGTAAATCAAGTCACAAATTTTACTCTTCACATCCCCAGTCAGATGAGGTCACTCAATGAGTATGTGTTTCCAAGGCCCTCAAATTCCCCCACCCCCACCAGTGTTCTGGCTTAGGCACTGTATTTGAAAACTTTTTCTAATTTCACCAAGTAAGCTCGTAAATGCCCAATTGAACTGTGAGCTCCTGGTAAGCTTCTGATGTTTTGTCTTGTCATGTTATTTGGAAAAAAGAATAAGAATGAATAAAGCATGGGTTTACTAATGTGTATTTGTTTTGTTTTGTTTTTTGTTTTTAATTTTTTTTATTTTTTACAGAGAGACAGAGAGAAGGGGGAGGGCCCAGAGCAGTCTCCATAGCTGTAGATCATCAGTTCTGAACATGGTTTCATTCCACACAAGTGGGCAGGGGCTGCACAGGGTGGGAACTGGACTGGGGGCCTCCTGCATGGGAGGCAAGCCCCCTCAAGCCAGGGGCTGAGAACCGAACTGGGGGCCTCCCACATGGGAAGCACACCCCAGTTCAGCACATGGGTCCACACAGGCAGGAGTCTAGATTTGATCCTTGGTCCCTGGGAGTACTGCAAAGCTAGTGGCTTAAACTGCTGAGCCGCCCGGCTTCCCTAGTGTGTATTTGTTATCCCCCTTCTCTCAGAAGAAAAACTGAAATATGTAAGTTAAAAACAGTAAGCTCTTGTTTCCTTCTACTTGGGAGGACAGTTTGGGGGGGGTGGGAGGAGGCAGTTTAAATAACAATCTATTTCCAAATTCTACAACTCTGTTTAAGAAATGAGCATGGGATCTGGACACAGATGACCACCATGTGTGCAATTTTCTTGGTTGTGGGACGCAGATCAATTCACTTAATCCCAGTATCATCATTAACCCCATTTACAAGTGGGAGAACTATCAACTCACAGAGGTTTGGATAGGGCTGAGAGTGAGGGCTTCCTGAACTTAGAGCACTATATGATGTTTTTTGTTTTTGCTTGTTTTTGTGTTGTTTTTTTTTCTTTTTAATCATGCTCCATCTTGTCTGGTTCATAGAGTCATAAACAAAATAAGGATGACTGTCAAGGCCACAACAACCGGTTCTTCAGAACCAATTTAAACGACATGACACACAGGCCTTGTGCAAAGACTATGTAAGGTGGTCATGGCAGCTCTTACAGGGCAATTAATACACCTAGAGAGCACACTGTGTTTATGAGGTGACAAGTAAACTCCCTGCCCAGACTAACCGGTTGCCCACGGCGCTGCGCTGATCCCTCCAATCTGGCTCTTTACACCATGGCGGCTGCGGGTCACTCACGAAGTCATGACAGTGACTCCAAAGGCCCTTCTAAGGTGAGTCAGGAGAAGGAAGGGCAGAGCCACGGCCCAGCACAAGCCGTCACGCCGGGCACCCATCTCCGGCACTAAGGCAAGTCCGAGTTCTCGAGGGCCCAAAATGGACGTACGTGTCCTCTGGGCGGCCAGAGACTGGAACCCCGCTGACAACGCCAAGGCCACCGGCTGCGACCCTGGGGTCACCTCAACCCAGCGCAGTCGCGACGCCGGGAAGGGAGGGCCCAACAGGGCCCAAAGCGAACGGGCAGCAAGGGCCTCCCCGGCCCTCGGAAACTTCGTCGATGAAGCGGGGTTCCCCCAACGCCCAGCTCCACCCCGCTTCCGCCACCCCTTGCCCGGGCCCGCTGGGTCTCCCTCAGGCCGGCGCCGGGAGCGCAGCGGACTGCGCCGGCGGAACCAGCTCCCAAAGGCCCAAGCCGGTCAAGGACCCCGAGGAACGCTGAAAAAGCCACAGTATGGCACGGGCCACTAACCAGCCGCGGGTCCGCTTGGCCGTCCGTTCGTAGCCCCGTCCGTTCGTAGCCCCGTCCGTGCGTAGCCGCGACCGCTCGTCGTCAGTCACTGACTCTCAGACGCAGCCGCTGCAACAGAGCGAGCAGGCGGGCGCAGGGACGACCCGGCGCGCGCACGCAGCGGGGGCGGGACCTACGGAGGACACGCCTCCACGGCGGGCACGTGGCACCTCTGCTGGCGCTCAAGTGTGCGGATTAAGTTAGAGTTGTTCGGAATGGAAGAATGCTAGCAATAATAAGAGCAGGTGTTTATGAGTACGCCTCTGGGCTACGCACTTTTCTTGCCCAATCTCACCGCCTCTGCAGGCTCATCTCCCGCTGGGCTCCACCTGCCCTTTCTGTTCTCGCAACACTTTGTTTCCCGTCATTTCCTTTAATCATCGAACTGGCTACAGATTAAATGACTGATAATAATAATGTCCGGTGATAGCAAAAATGTGGGAAATCTTTGATGTTTGTGGGCGTTCTTGTGTGTCTACAAAAGAAATTCCAAACCTGAATACAAGTTTATAAAGAGTCTATTTTATAGAACCAAGGTTTTGGAGCCAGTCCCTGAAGCAAACTCGCAAAGGGGTGAGATAATGCTCTGAGCATTGGTTCCCAAGCCGTGGTACCTTATGCTGGTCCGTTCAGGGGTATGCGAAAAATAATCAGAAATAATATTTAACCATGTTACAAATATTGTAAAACTAAATCTGTGGTTTGCACTTTGAGTGTAGTAATTTTTCTTTCCTAATTTATTACCTCATTTCTATTATTTTACATTAAGATAGGCACTGAACAAAAATCAGTATTTAGACACAGCTGTTTCAAAACCAGGGAGTACAATGTATAGAAATGGGCTTAAAAGGTTGGGAACCACTACTCTAAGGAATAGAAGTTTTACCATTTATTTTATATAGGCATTGCTCACTTAAGGACCAAGGTCTGTTCCTACAACTAGGACTTTAAACAAATTAGCTGATAAGAGAGGAGCTTAAAGGCAGATGTCTTGTGGTGTGTTGTGGCGCCTTAGAGTAAGTATTTTTCAAAAGATACCACGCAACAGCACACTTATAAACGAAATATGTAGTCTTGCGTGATAGCAAACTCTTTCTGTAGTGAATACAAATAGACTGGGAGGAGACAAAGACTGAGAAACAGGATTCCCCGCACTGGAGAACTGGTCCTAAATCCCAGTGGTAATTAAACAGGTAGGTCATCAAGTGAGGAGTAACTATACATTAAATTCAAAGCTGAAGACCTAAGAAAGGTTACCGGTACATGAAATCTATTGGTGGCTGATTAAGAAGGCAGGAGAAAGTAAAACGGGAAAATCTGTAGGTTTGGATTTTTTTAAAAAGGTAAAATGGAGAGATACGTGTTTCTTTTACATTGGTGGGTGTAGGACAGCGAATGTTTAACATCCATAGTTTTCAGAAGTATGCCAGTAAAAGATAATAATAAGGAATGTTGAGGTGTCTCCCTGGGATTTTTATCTTTGGAGGTTTGGAGAAGAGGTCATTCTGACATCTTAAGTACGTTATTTTATATGCACAAAAATAATGGACAGGGGAAGCCGGGATGGCTCAATGGGTTGGGCGCTCACTTTGCAGCGCCGGGGACCAAGGATTGAATCCCGACCAAGGCTCGTGCGGAACCATATGCTGAACTGGGAGCTCCCCTAGTTCAGTTCTCTCTGTCTCTGTATCTCTCTCTCTCTCCTCTGTCAAAATAAATAAATAAATAAAACTATAAAAAGAAAAAAAAATGGACAGAGCCTATTCAAGGCAGAGATTAATCTGTCATATAGGATTTAGGATGTGACTTCCCACAATAACTCACTCAGTTAGAATTACTTTTCTTTTTCTTTGTTAATTAATTTTTTTAATTACAACTGACATTCATTATTATTTTATACTAGTTTCAGGTATACAGCATAATGGTTACACATTTATGAGGGCAGGCTGATAAATTTTGCCTCCACTTACCGGTACATAGAAAATGAATAGGAAAAGGTATTTTAATGAAATTAAAAAAGAAACATACCTACATCACTTATTGTCAGAGCTGCATAATTATTCTTCTACAAAATCACCATACACTTCAATATACTTTTGTGATCTTAAAGATTTATTTTTATTGTTTTTTGACAGAGAGACAGAGAAACAGAGAGAAGGGGGAGGGCCCAGAGCAGTCTCCACAATTGACAGTATCAGTTTTCCATATAGTTTCACTCCACAGGTGGACTCAGGGCTGTGCAGGGCAGGAACTGGGCCTCCCGCATAGGTCCCAGCAAGAACTGAACTAGGAGCACACCCCAGTTCAGCATATGGGTCCACATGGGCCAGGCCGGGGATTCCATCCTCAGGCTCCAGGGCTGCAAAGCAAGCGCTTAACCCACTGAGCCATCCCAGCTTCCCCTCACTTTTGTGATCTTGATGAAGCTGATCTTGCAGTCATAGGCCTTCTTCCAATTCCATGGTTTGTCATGCAAATCTGCTTTTCCCACTTCATCTTTGAACTTCCTTACTTGGCCATCTTACTGTACTCACATCCACACACTGATCACTATAAATGGCTTGCATTTGTCTGTGAATTTCAATTGGAGGAAATTTTTCTGCAGTTAAGAATTCAATAACAGCACCCTGTTTGAACCTAATGTCTGAACAATTCCATTTTGTTGTGCACTGGGTGAAAAATGTAAGCATCTGTATGTGCAAGGTGAAGAATGATGGAGGGGAGATACCATGTGACTACACAGAACCGGTTATATCCAGATATTTCTAATGTAACTAAAAATATTACAGTGGAGGCAAAATTTAACAGCCTGGCCTAGTATATAATTTACAAAGTGATCCCCTCCCCCCCCCCATAAGTGTAGTACCCACCTGGCACATGAATATTACAATGTTAATTTTTTATTATTAGTTTTAGGTATACAAAACAACATAATGATTAGACATTTACACACTTCACATAATGATAATCCTAACAAGTCTACTACCCATCTGACACTGTACATAGCTATTACAATACTATTGACTATATTCCCTATGCTGTACTTTACACCCTGTGACTATATATATATATATTTTTTTTTTTTTTAAAGATTTATTTATTGTTTTTGACAGAGAGAGAGAGAGATACAGAGTCAGAGACAGAGAGAAGGGGGAGGGCCCAGAACAGTCTCCATAGTTGCACATCATTGGTTTTTCCACATAGTTTCATTCCACAGGTGGGCGGGGCTGCACAGGGCAGGAACTGGGCTGGGGTCTTGCCCCGGTGAGAACTGAACTGGGGGTACTCCCCAGCTCAGCATATGGGTCCGCATGGGCCAGGGCCGGGATTCGATCCTCGGTCCCCGGGGCTGCAAAGTGAGCGTCTAACCCACTGAGCCATCCCGGCTTCCCCTATATATATATTTTTAATTATAGTTGATATTCAATATCAACTATAGTTTTATATTATAGTTTAATATATTCAATTATAGTTTATTATATTCAATTATAGTTTATATTAGTTTCAGGTTTATTACAGTAGTATTGACTGCATTTCCTATGCTGCACTTTACATCCCCATGACTGTTTTTATAACTAGCAATTTGTACATTAATCCCTTCACCTTATTCACCCAGATCCCCAACCCTCTCCCATCTGGCAACCATCAGTTTGTTCTCTGTATCTGTGAGACTGTGTCTGTTTTCTTTGTTTGTATATATTGCTCTTTAGGTTCCACGTATATGTGAGATCATATGGTATTTGTCTTTCTCTGTCTGATTTATTTCACTTAGCATAATACCCTCTAGGTCCATCCACATTGTCGCAAATGGTAAGATTTTATTCTCTTATATGACCGAGTACTATTCCATTGTATATACTCCTATGTACCACCTTTTCTTTATAATTGTCAATTGATGGGCACTTAGGTTGCTCCTATATCTTGGCTATTGTAATGCTCCAATGAACATAGGGGTGCATATATCTTTTTGAATGTGTTTTGTATTTCTTCAGATAAATATCCAGAAGTGGAATTGCTGAGTCATAGTGTAAGGGTGTCCCAAAATTCACACAAGATTTGAATTTTTCGTCATTTGTGCGGTAAAGTGTTCCCAATGCAAAAAAAAAGAGCGTGACAGCTGACAGTTCAGGGTTATTAAAAATGGAGTGCTACATGAAAGAACAACATGTTTGCATTGTTAAGCAATGAAAATTTACAGTTTTTAATTATAAACCTGTGTTTTCTATCAAAATTACTTCTTGCATGAATTTTGGGACACCCTTTAGTTCTAGTTTCAATTTTTTAAGGAACCTCCATACTTTTTCTATAGTGGCTGTACCAATTTGCAATCCCATCCAGTGCATGGGGTTTCCTTTTCTCCATATCCACAGCCAACACTTGTTTATTTGTATAAGATTTATTTTTATTGTTTTTGACAGAAAGACAGAGAGAGACAGGGAGACAGACAGACAGACAGAGGGAAGAGGGCCTAGAGCAATTGTCTGTCATTAGCGTTTTGGTTTTTTTTTTAAGATTTATTTTAATGTTTTTGACAGAGTGAGAGAGAGAGACAGAGAGACAGAGAGAGAAGAGGGAGGGGAGCAGAGCAGTCTCCATAGCTGCATGTCATTAGTTTTTCATCATAGTTTCATTCCGCACAGGTGGGTACACATGGGAAGCACACAATTCAGCGTATATGTCCGCACAGGCTGGGACCGAACTTGATCCTCGGACCTCGGGCTGCAAAGTGAGCATTCAACCCACTGAGCCACCCTGGCATCACCCATTAGTTTTCAATATAGTTTCATTCCACAGGTAGGCATGGGGCTGCACAGGGCAGGAACTGGCTGGAGGCCTCCTGCATGGGCCCTAGTGAGAACTGAACTGGGGGCACACCCCAGTTCAGCATATGGGTCCACATGGGCAGAGCCTCGATCCTTGAATCCTGGGGCTGCAAAGCAAGCACGCAATCCAGTGAGCAATCCCAGCATCCCCAACACTTGTTTGTTGTTGTAATGATGATAACCCTTCTGACAGGTGTGAGGTGATATCTCACTGTGGTTTTAATTTGCATTTCTCTGATGATTAGTGACATTGAACATCTTATCATATGTCTGTTAGTCATCTGTATGTCCTCTTGGGTGAAATGTCTGTTCAGGTCCTCTGCCTATTTTTTCATTGGATTTTTATTTGTGTGTGTTAAGTTCTTTATAAATTTTGGATATTAACCCCTTATAGGATGTATAATTGGCAAATATCTTCTCCCAATCAGTAGGTTGTCTTTTTATTTTTATTTTTATTTTTTTGATGGTTTCCTTTGCTATGTAAAAATGGTTTAGTTTGACATAGCAGTTAAGAATTTTTAAGTGGTCAAAACATCCCATGTGGTTACTTTCAGTTACTGAGCTTCTCAGGCTTGCCAAAGTAGCCCATTGTTTGTTCTCATCGCTTGGAAGGTAGGACAATTTGGCAAGATCTGTTAAAATTTATTATGGATATTCTCTTTGACCCAACAATTCCACTTCTGGGTAGCTACTCTAGAAAAACACTTGTAAGAACCCAAAGAGGCACAAACAAGGAATGTCATTGCAACACATACCAGGATATTCCATTTTGGTGAAAACCTTGAAATAACATAAATGTATATCAAAAAAGGATGGAATAGGGATTAACAGGGCACATCCATTCAATAGAGTTGTGTCCCATTAAAAAGGAAGGGCAGAGGGGAAGCCGGGATGGCTCAGTGGGTTAGGCGCTCACTTTGTAGCGCTGGGGACTGAGGATCGAATCCCGGCCCTGGCCCGTGCGGATCCATATGCTGAACTGGGGAGTTCCCCCAGTTCAGTTATCTCTCTATCTCTCTCTCTCTCTCTCTGTCAAAAACAATAAAATAAATTAATTAATTAAAAAAAATAAAAATAAAAAAATAAAATAAAAAGGAAGGGCAGACAGAGAGAGACAGAGGGAGAGAGAGAAAAGAAATAAAGAATCCAGAAATAAAAAAAAAATTTAAAAAAAAAGGAAGGGCAGACACCAGTTGAGGGAGGACACTAAGTAAAGGAGGGGAAAGCAAGTTGTAGGAAAATACAAAAATATATACTCTATAGTTTGTAAACTTAATCTAAAAGACAAATATTGAGTTCTAAATTATGTGTATGCTGAAGTGTTTAGGGGTGAAGGGTAAGTACTTCAACTTACTTGAAATGCATCAAAAAATAAGATAGTTAATGGATAGCAAGTATAGCAAAATGTTAAAAATTAAAGAATCAAGGGGATGCCAGAATAGCTGGGGGCATTCCCCAGTTCAGTATATGGGTCCGCACGGGCCGGGACTGGGATTCGATCCTTGGTCCCCGGGGCTGCAAAGTGAGCACTTAACCCACTGAGCCATCCCGGTTTCCCCTAATATAATTTTGTAACCAAATATCTGGACTCTTCTGCAATTTGGTCTGTGACCTGCTTATGTAACTAGGCCATTTTGCAGTTTAAATTCTGACTCTACCTGATAAACTGTGTTCTTTGCATTGTCTATTTCACTGCAAAACTTGTTTTACTATTTTATTTTACAGATACCAAGAGAAACTGAGGAATTGGCCCCTACTTTGTGACCTCCATCCCCTTGTGATCATGCCTTATGACTACAATTGTTGGCCATATCCCATGACTATACCTGCTGGCCTTGAGTCAACTGAAACTACCCATTGTTCCTATCTCACAGGCTTACATTCTGACCACTGATTCAGCAAACCCCTGAAGTTCCAGTTGCCCACACCAATCAAAAAATGAATGATGTAAGTTTAGGTCTTGTTTCCCTAGCAACACATCTCTTTGATCAGCAAGTCCTCATAACTCTCGCCTTTAAAACACTTGCCTTATATTTCCCACCCTAGACTGTGTCTTGGTTCATGCTGAAGTCTACATTCTCTGATTTGCAAATCATATCAGAATAAAACTCTCTTTTATCCCTTAGAAGAGTCCTGTGGAACTTTCAGTTACAGTAGCATTTAATTTTTTTATGATAATGTGTAAATGCATTATATATTACTTGACTCTCAAAATCAAATTAAAATAAAGAATGAATTTTAAGAAAAGGATAATGGGAAGGTGAGTGGGAGAGTGGGTGGGGGAAGTAGGGAGGGAACATCAAATATATGGTGATGGAAAGAACTGATTCTGGGTGGTGAGCACATAATGCAATGCATAGACAATGTAATGTAGAATTGTACACCTGGAAACTATGTAATTGTTGCAAACCAATGTCATCCCAATAAATTTAACAAAAGAAAAAGAAAAACCTATACTTCCTTTGATTTGTGAAAAAAAGTGCCTCTGCTATAAGAAGCACATACTTGACATTTCCTTTGAGTGTATTTATCACAAATGTGGTAGAGACAATATACTACATGATAGTCCTTCAGTCCCAGTTTTCCCCACCAGCATTGATATGTTCTTTTTAAAAAATATTTATTTTATTGTTTTTGACAGAGAGAGACAGACAGAGAGAGACAGAGAGAAGGTGGAGGGCCCAGAGCAGTCTCTATAGTTGTATGTCATCAGTTTTCAACATGGTTTCATTCTACACAGGTGAGCAAGGCACTTCACAGAGGGGGAACCAGGCTGGGGACCTCCCGCATGGGGGGCATGCTCCCTGTGAGCTGGGAGCCTAACTGGAAGCCTCCCACATGGGAAGCACACCCCAGTTCAGTTTATGGGTCCACGTAGGTAGGGGCCAGGACTTGATCCTCCGATCCCGGGGCTGCAAGGAGAGTGCTTAACCTGTTGAGCCATCCCGGCTTCCCCCATATGTTCTTAAAAGAAAGATGTTTTCAGCTTATTTGGATGATAGCAGTACCACAGAACTAAAAACAAACAATCAAGCAAGCAAAAAAGCCATAATGCCATAGCAATCAGCAGTTAGAAAATGAATCACTGATATTTACTGAAGACCTGTGGTGGGCAGAGCTCTTTACCAGGTACTATCACTATGAAAAGGTATAAATAAAGTGGCAAAGAGATTTACTTCCCTTAAAAGCCCAACAGTCAAATGGGAGAGATATATATACACAAATAAATGCATGTGAATGTATAAATAGCATTTGAATCTTAAAATCCAAGCATACAGAACCAATGACAACTGAACACACATGGTCTATACAGAGGTGCCTCACTAACAGGCTGATTTCACTTGAAATGGCCTTAAAACTTCAAGTGAAACACAGAAACACAGCCGGATGACAGTATTGTCCACAATATCAACACGCTCATTTCTGTCAGAGCATTTCTTTACTGTGGGCTAGGACTCTAGTTATATTGTTTGATTACATGAGAAAGGCCTAATAAAATTAATCCAATAATTGAAAAAAAAAAGGGGGGATAATGGAAAGTACACACTGCACTGCCCCCAAACACACACTTACACTCACACATGAATGAACTGATTGAAGAAGGGGTTGTTTTGAGGTTTCACATGAGATAATGTAGGGCTTAGCCTGAGCCTGACACATAGGAGGAGCCCAGAAAAGGGTTCTCACTATTATCATCATTAGTACATGTCACTGGGCTTGGGTGAACTGGCAAGTACTTTGTAGGAAGTCCTTTGTCAGATATAAAGTCCCACATAAAGGAATCAGTCAGTAGCTAAATCTCTACACTCAGGCCTCAGGGAAACACAGGGTGGTGGGGTTTCAAAAGACAAGACCTTTGCCCAAGTTGCCAATCTGCCCACCCACTTAAGACAGCCCCCTGGCATTGGCACCACTGTCCAGAAGTCCAGGGGCAGAGATGTCATTCCCTGCCACTCATTGCCTGTATTGATTTTTCAAGCTCCAAGTTCAGCAAGGCCAAAAGGCATAGACTTACTTGGGTCTGAATGCGGCCCTGGGATGCTACTCTCAAGTAAACTTGGACACTAAGGCCAGCTTCATGGGCTTGTGACTCCAGCGGTCACATAGGGTCCCACCCTCAGGAGCCCATACTTGGTTTAATATTCAGTTGTCACTGTCTTAAAATTTGTTATGTTTTGAACAAGGTGCATTTTTGGTTTGCACCAGGCCTTGCAAATTATGCAACTGGTCCTACAGGGAACCTTCATTTTTGGATTTAGAGTGGAGACCTCAGAACCCCGGACTTTGTGTTTTAACCCCTTGTAATGAAAAAAAAAAAAACCCTCAATTTTTAACACAGTAATATACACTTGGATTCCATTTACTAGGTATTTGTTGAGCTCCTACTCAGTGCTGGACATTTTGCCAAGAGGGAGGAAGGGAGGGAGGGAGACAGACAGACAGACAGACAGACAGAGAAATAAGACATGGGGCCAACTCTTAGGAAGCCTTCAGTCTAATATGGTAGAAATAATTTTGCAAGTGTGATAGAGATGGGAGTAGAATACAAGTAGTTAGCCTAGGGGTCAGGGAGAGCTTCCTGGAGGAAGTGATGGTTATGAGGAATCTTAAGGAGTGAGTAGGAGTCAGGCTCATCTAAGGAGGTGGGAGGAAGTTATTCCAGGCAAACATTATAGTCTGAGCACACAGGCATAACATAACAGGGTGTGGAGGAGATTACAAGATATTTATGCAAGATGAACACATAGATGATGATATCTTCACTTATGAATGAAGTATAAACATAAATGTGTATCTAAATGTATCTAATAAATAAAGACCAATGTTTTATAAATAATATACACATTACCTTGTGGAATATCTCCACTACTAGATTCAGGAAAACTGTCAGTTTTAGTTTGATTTCCCTGTAACTCAAGTGCCTAGCAGATGTTTAAACCATCAGTCAGTCTGCGTACTTTGTGCCAGGTACTATTTTAGGTGCTGGAAATTCAGCAGTTAACAGACAAGTGCCCACTGTCCTGAAGCATATATTCCTGGATGAGTCAACATGTATTTTGGAATGAATTAAAAATAATGAATGTTCTTACCTGGTCAGCAGTAGGTTTTCAGAAGAGGAATGAGAACATCATTTTTGAGTTTTAGCTGAACACAAAGAAATCTCACTTTTCTCTTCAAAAGAATTTAAATCTGGGAGATGCCAGGATAGTTCAACAGGTTGAGCACTTGCCTTACAGTGTGAGGTCCGGGAATCGAATTCCGACCCCAGCCCGTGCTGAACTGCATTGCAACCGGTAACTGCCAGGATGACTTTGGGAGGCCCCAGTTTGGTTCTAGCCCACGTGGCCCCCCATCCACCTGTGTGGAATGAAACTGTGTCAAAACTAATGTACAATTATGGAGACTGCTCTGGGCCCTCCCCCCACCTTCTCTCTCTCTCTCACACATCTTCTCTCAAAAAATAAAATCTTTAAAAAAAATTCAAATATGTGCAATTAGTAGTAACCTCAACAGTGAGTCAGGCATATAAGAACTCAGGCCCTTAGGTGGTTAAGACTCACGTATATAGATTTAATTAACTTTAGGTGACATCCCAAATCTACAAATTCAGGTGTTCTCGCAAGACAAAGAGGTAACTTTTTTTTTTTCTTTTTTTTGTTTGTTTTTTGTTTTATATCTTTTTTATATTTATAGAGAGTAATTATTTTATCTTCAGTGCATATTTATTTCTATTTTACTCTTGACAGATAGAGAGAGAGACAGAGACAGAGACAGCTAGAGAACCGAACTGTGGGAACTCCCCAGTTCAGCATGTGGGTCCTGCCTGGGCCGGAGCCGGGATTCGATCCTCGGTCCTCGTGGCC
>PVKE010021142.1:0-26818 GCA_004027555.1 Craseonycteris thonglongyai | reverse complement strand
TCTCTCTGTCTCTCTCTCTCTCTCTCTCTGTCTCTCTCTCTCTCTGTCAAAAACAATAAATAAAAAAGCTTTAAAATGTTAAAAATCATCTATTTATCTATCTACATATAGAAAGAGAATACATTCAAACAAAAAGTTAATTTTATTATGTTGCTTCTAGGACAAGGTGAGGCTTTATAAAATGTAATAATCACAAAAATATATTTTATACATAGTTTTATATATTATTTCATATACTGTTCCATCATTATTAGGATAGCTACTTTTCAGTAATAGAGCGTGAAAGACCTATTATGTATTTTTAAGCCAATTGAGTAGTGAATTGTTTCTATGTTAGTATGCTTTGAATCAGAAATCATGCTTATTGGGATTTTTCTTAAGGAAATAATTTAATAGAATCACAACCCCTATATTCATGAAATTTTGGGGTATCTATAACAGCAAGAACAAAGAATAATACTAAATGTCTAAAATAGAGAAAGGTTCAGTAAATTATTGTAAATAAAAATGATGGATTGGGGAAGCCGAGATGGCTCAGTGAGTTAAGCGCTCACTTTGCAGCCCCAGGGACCAAGGATCGAATCCTGGTCTCAGCCCGTGCGGACCCATATGCTGAACTGGGGTGTGCCCCCAGTTCAGTTCTCACCGGGGTGAAGACCCTAGCTCAGTTCCTGCCCTGTGCAGCCCCGCGCCCACCTGTGGAATGAAACTATGTGGAAAAACTGATGATGTGCAACTGTGGAGACTGTTCTGGGCCCTCCCCGCTTCTCTCTGTCTCTGTCTCTGTATCTCTCTCTCTCTCTCTGTCAAAAACAATAAAAATAAATCTTTAAAAAAAATGATGGACTATGCATGCATCCATTAAAAGATATAACTATTAAAAATATTATTAATATTTTGTAAATAGTTAGATGGAAAAAAAAGAACACAAAAATTGTTACAAATGGTCATAGATCAAAATAAATTCCAAATGAGTTTATTAAAATAAGTTAAAAATTAGGATGCCAGGATAACTTAACAAGTCGGCTGCTTGCTTTGCAGCCGTGAGGTCCAGGGATTGAATCCCAGCCCCAGCCCGTGCAAGCCCACATGCTTAACTGCAGCACACAACTGGTAACCACCAGGATGGAGGTGAGGTTTCCTGCCTCCCATGAGAGACGCCCCAGTTTAGTTCCACCTTGTGCTGCCCCATATCCACCTGTCCACACAGGTGTAACTATGCCAAAAAAAACTAATGATGTGTGGCTGTGGAGGATAGTCTGGACCCTGCCCCCCCATCTTCTCTGTCTCTCTCTCCTCTCAAATAATAAAATAAATCTTAAAAAAATAAGTTAAATGTGAAGACAATGAAAATAGAAGTTTCTATTAATGAAAGATACGAATTAAGGAAAGACTTTCTAGGTTTGAAAGCAATGAAAGCTATAAAGATTTAGATTACCAAAAAATGAAAAGCCTTTGTATGTAGAAAAAACTATCATAAATAAAATAACAATGTAACTGGAAAACTGGGAAAAATATTTGAATACATATAAAAAAGATGGCTATAATTTCTAAAATATAAAGTACTTTATCAAATAAATAAGAAAACACACCATTTTTTTAATGCACAGAGTCCATGAAATAGCAGTATGCAAAAGAAGAAATGCCAGTAGCCAATAAATATAAGGAGAAACATGTGACCTTATTTACATAATCAAAGGAATGCAAATTTAAATAACAAAATATCAATTCACCTGTAAAATTAGACAGTTATTTAAAATGTGGTAATGCCTGTTGGTAAAATTATGGTAAAACAATTCTCATTCACTACTAATAGAAATACAAATTAGTACAAAAAGGTTTTTGTCGGTATGTATTAAGAAGCTTAAAATACTTATATCCTTTATCATAGTACTCCTACTTCTAGGAATCTATTGTCAGGGAATAAGTAGACTTGTATCCAAACATTATTGCATGAAGATATTCTCAGTGAATCTGAGGCAAACAGTATAGCATAATTGAAAAGTTATGGACTTTGACATTAGGCAGCCTCAAGTTGAATTCTGGAACTGCCATTTTCCTAGCTTAGTGACCAGGCAAGTGACTAAATTTCTCTCAACTTTAGTTTATTCATCAGTAAAATGGAGACAATGCTTGTTTCATAGAATTATTTTACATATATATTTTTTAAGATTTACTGTATTATTTCAGAGAAGATAAGAGAGAGGGAGAGAGAGAGAGAAGCGAGGAGGGCCCAGAGCAGTTTCCATTGTTGTACATTAGTAATTGTGACATAGTTTTATTCCACACAGGTGGATGTGGGGCCCTGTGGGGCAGGAACTGAACTTGGGGCCTCCCTCATGGAATGTGAAAACCTTCACCTCCATCCCAGTGGTCACCAGTTATGCTGCAGTCCAGCACATGGGCTTATACAGGCCAGGGCAGGGACTTGATCCCCAGGCCCGGGACTTGATCCCCAAGCCCCCATAGCTGAAAGGCAAGCACTCATCCTGTTGAGCTAGTCTGGCATCTCCTGTTTTACATATTAATTGAGATAAACTATATAAAGCACTAGGGATATAGTTGACATACAGACATTTTTACCTCTTTTATTATACCCATATGATAGGAGAGTATTGTGCATTCATTAAAAATTATTCTTATGAAAAACTTTAAAAACATGAGAGGATGCATGTAATAGTCTGTTAAATGAAAAATCAGGATTTGAAACTTAATTCAGACACAACTTTCTAAAAATATCTAATTACAGTTTTAAAAATATATAGGCAATACTGGAGAGAAAATATTTCTGGTTATGTATCAGTAAGGAAGTTGTCAAATTTCTCCCTGCCAAAACAAGTATAAAACTGGACAATTGACAAAAGTCATTTCAACACTCTGGAAATTGACCAAAGGTATCAATAAACTAAGAAGTATTAATATATGAAAAACTATGGAGTTTGAGGCATTCTTGCCTAGGGCTGCTCCTACCCCTAACCCCAACTCCACTCCTTTAGTTTAATCAAGGCAGTACTTCTTTAAGGGCAGGAAAAGCTACATTAATACAAAGACATGGAGGTAAATGTTTATAATAGCATTATTCAAATAGTGAAAAACTCACAATAATCCCAATGTTCACAACTGATGAACTGATAAACAAAATGTGGTATATCTATATAAGGGAATACTATTTAGCAATAAAAAGGAATGAATTACAAATAATAAAATATGCCAAAAGTCATTGAATTTTGGATTCACTTTGGGTAAATTATATGGAATTGAAATATATCAATAAAGCTGTTTTTAAAAAGACATGGGCTACTGATACATTCTATAACATGGATGATCCTAATACACTTTATGCTAAATGAAGGAAGGCACAAATGACTACATATTGTACAATACCATTTATATGAAATGTTCTCATTTCCCAGAGATGTTAAAATTAGAAAAAAAATGCATTATTGAATGTATGAAATATAGTCATTATAGGACTAGGGGTAATGTTTAGTATTTACAGTTTTTTCTTCAATTTGTTGGAGTGTCTTCTTAGCAGCTTTATTAAGGTATAACTGACATAATAATTGCATATATTTAAAGTGTACAATTTATAACTTTTTAAAAATTTATTTAATTGTTTTGATAGAGAGAGAGACAGAGACAGAGAGAAGGGGAAGGGTCCAGAGCAGTCTCCATAGTTGTATGTCTTCAGTTTTCGACATGGTTTCATTCCAAACAGGTGGGGGGGGGGGGCGGAACGGCATAGGGCAGGAACCAGGCCAGGGGCCTATGGCATGGGAGGCACACACCCATGAGCTGGGGGCCTAACCAGGGGCCTCCTACATAGGAATCTAACCTGGAGCCTCCTACATGGGAAGCTCACCCCAGCATGAACCAAACTGGAGGCACACTCCAGTTCAGTGTATGGGTCCCCATGGGGCTACAAAGCGAGCGCTTAACCTACTGAGCCATAAGTGCTGAGCCATCCTGGCTTCCCCAAATTTAAAACTTTTGACATAGCTATACAGCTGTGATATTATCACCGTGGTCAAGATAGTGAAGATATCCATCACTC
Organism: Craseonycteris thonglongyai; assembly: GCA_004027555.1. Taxonomy (NCBI): domain Eukaryota; kingdom Metazoa; phylum Chordata; class Mammalia; order Chiroptera; family Craseonycteridae; genus Craseonycteris; species Craseonycteris thonglongyai. The sequence goes on along the minus strand of PVKE010021142.1, from coordinate 22,764 downwards.
TGAGTTTTTTCATGATCTTTCCTGTTATTCTCTCCTACCTGTCTGTTCCCTCTTCTTTTTGAGGGGGTGGGAGGGAGGGTCTGGCTTCTTTCACTCAGCATACATTTAGATTTATTCATGTGGTTTAATTTAAAATTTTTTTTGTAAGGTTCTTTTCCAGTCATTTATCTATAGTGTGAATTTTCCCATGCAAGATTTTTATTTTCAACTTGAAACTTGCCCTATTCTTCTAATCATAATTGATAGGCCAGTAGTAATTAGATAATATTTCTTATACAGAAATAAATTCTACCACTTAAAGTTAATTTAAAATTATGTGTCAATGATTAAAAGCTGTCTGGTAACAAGTTATGAAATTCCAAAATCAAGCCAGGTTGTAAAGTCTCCCCTTAAAAATTTAAATAATAAGGTAGGCAGCTAACTTTCTGTGATGGTTTCACCTGTTCAACAAGTACAGCAATGCAATGAAGTTTTTTACTTTGGTTATCTTGCTCTGATTCTACAATGTTGAAATTATCTCAGAAATTAAATTATGTTAAACTGATATAGGTTTCTTTTATTTGCCTGTAATTTATTGCTTTTTTTTTTTCAGACCAAGTGTTCATTTAGCTTGTTCCGGGATACTGGCCATCATTTAATTCAGAATAACAAAACAGGAGGAATTAATTCTCCATTGTCCAAACCAGTTACTGTTAAGAACCTGAAAGAAGATAAAATAGTAAGAAATAGATATGGAAGGAAGGCCTAGGCCTGGGATGTGGTAGGTTATTTAGAAGGTGATGATTTTCCTGGTTTTGTTACCTTCCAGAAGCTTGTACTGATTTCTCATTTGATGAATTGTATCTATTTAGTTTGCATTTTGATGCAACATAATGATCATTATCCCTGCCATTGTGAAGACCATATAAGAATTCCATTTTTGAGGTGTATTCATTTTCTTTCAGCAAGCGTCTAGTATAAAATCTCAGAGCTCAGATACACCTTTGGAAACTGAACCCTCTCTAAACCACAATCCAGAAGGACAGGTAACTATGCATAAATAGTTGGAGAATGAAGTTTAAATTTATCAGTCCTTTACTGAGCAAGGTAGTATGATATAATGGAAAATGCTTAAGAAAATGCTCATTATTTGAGTTACCATCCCAGATTTTCCATGACTAGTTTATGATGTTGGGTAAATTTCTTTGTCTTAAGATTTTCTAAAATGAGTGATACAAGATTAAATTTAAGGTCTTTCTTGGCATTAAAATATTATGTCTTTTATTTTTTGCAGATTTATTGTTTGAGAGAAGGTGTGTGTGAGAGAGAGAGAGAGAGAGAGAGAAAGAAGCAGTTGGCCCAGAGCAGTCTCCATAGTTGTACATTATTAGTTGTGGCATGATTTCATTCCACACAGGTGGATGTGGGGCTGTATGGGGTGGGAACCAAACATGAGACCTTCCACATGGGAGGCAAGAACCTTCACGGCCATTCCTGTGGTTAACCAGTTGCATGCTGCAGTTCAGCATATGGGTTTGCATGGGCCGGGGCCAGGATTTGATCCACTTACCTCAAGGTTGCAAGGCAAGTGCTCAACCTGCTGAGCTATCCTGACATCACTATGTCTTTTATTAAATATTCTACATTAACACGTTAAGCGCCCAGGCTATTTTGTCTTGCTTACCACTTGGCCCGTTATATCAGATTTCACCAAAATGCTGGCAATGGAGATCTGTTTAGGTTGCGATAAGGTTGAATGTTTATATATAGAATATATTTACTGTGTGAATATTTATTATTTACCGCAATTTGTACAATGTATTATTTTAGAAATACTTTATATTCAGTCAGTTGTCTGCAATTCTTGTTCCAGTGCAGAAAAAGATTTTTCTTTACCTATGAATGTGAAAATGTCCCCTAAATGGGGAGAAATTATAGTGAAGGAAAACAAAAAAGGAATAACCATTTAAAAATGGAAAGACACTGGGGGAAGCCGGGATGGCTCAGTGGGTTAAGAGCTCACTTTGCAGCCCCGAGGATCGAGGATCGAATCCCGGCCCCGGCCCATGTGGACCCATATGCTGAACTGGGGAGTGTCCCCAGTTCAGTTCTCTCTCTGTATCTCTCTCTCTCTCTCTCTCTCTCTGTCAAAAATAATAAAAATAAATAAATAATTTAAAAAAAAATGGAAAGACAAGCAGGACATTTTACTTACTTAAAATTCATTAATAAAATGTAATTTTAAAAATATTATATTGTTAGTTAACATACAATACCACAGCCTGCACGAAAAGTATACTGTTGATCACCGGTGACTGATGCGTTTTGAACAGAAAGTTCAGTGTCAGTCACCAGTGACTGACATGGCGCATAACGTGTTAAGCACTATGAGGGATGCAGAGCTACATCATCTGCAACATTTATTCATTTTCCTCAGGACACTTGAGAGTCTGGTGGGTAAAACAGACTGGTACATAACTAGCCATAATACAGAATGCTGATGTATGCTATAATTAAAAGTACAAAAAAAAGTGCTGTGTAGACTCAGAGGATACAGATTAATAGATACTGGGCAGTCTCAGAAGGGTTCATGGAAGAGGTGGTATCCAAGCTAAGTAGTGAAAGATGAAGAGAATCCTTTGACAGATGAAGATGGACAGAGAGGCATTTCAGGGCCTGGGAATAGCTGAGTCAAGACACAAAGAAAGTAGCAGAATTCAGATTACATCAATTAATTCAATGTATGATGTAGAGAAATGAAAAGAAAGGAGAGGTTCTATTAATAGAAGGAGGTGAGAAAGAAGAGAAAGGCTGAGTTGGGTTGTAGAAAGACTGAAGTTTTGCTAAAATATTTGCACTTCATTTTTAGGGAATCACATTAAAGGTTTTTGAGTTATGTAGAAATAAGTCCTTGTATGTTTTCAGGGCAGAACTCTTGCAAGGATGTGAAAAAGAGAGATTGAAGTAGAGGTACAGGCTTTAGATGTCAAATTACAGGTTTTCCTTACAGTACATATGAATATTTATGACAGTTTGATTTAGGAAAGGGGTTGTAGTAAAGGAAGTCAGAAACCTGAAGAGGTAAGGTATGAAATTGGGAAGCTTTGGGGGTTGTCAAGGAAGGAAAGTTTAAGGTAACTCAGGTTTCAAGCTTTACTTTCTGAAAGGATGAAAAAATTACTAAGAGAAAAGTAAAAAGAGAGGTTAATACAGGGGAAATGATAAGTTTAATTTTGGAGAAGTTATATTTAGGATGCTAGTGAAAATCTGGGTAGAAATGTCTATCAGGTCATAGTTGGTAGATGGTGGTGAGGATGGTGTAATATAATATGAGTGTGAATATCAGAAGGTTATGAGGAGAATATTTCTGCAGGATTCATGAAAGAAGTTTAGTGGAAGAAATAATGGCATTCACTTAAAACAGTTCCAAGAAAAGTTTTGAACAGGTTAAACGGAGCTTCAGCTGGGGTGTAGGTCTTCAAGAATAAACTTGAAAACCCTTTCCTGCAAGAGACAACCACTGTTGAGGAATGCCTGGATAGCTCAGAGGTTTGATTCCTGCCCCACCTGGGCTCATATGGGCTTTTTTTTTTTTTTTTGAGCCCATATGGGCTCAAATCCACATGCTGAACTGTGGCGCAACCAGTAATTGCTGGGATGGGTCAGCGGCAAAGGTTCCCACTTCCCATGCAGGAAGTCCCCTCCCCACATCCACCTGTGTGAAGTGAAATCATGTCACAACTAATGATGTACAACTATGGAGACTGCTCTGGGCCTTCCCCACTTTCTCTCTCTCTCACATACCTTCTTTCAAAAAACAATTAAAAAACAATAAAAAAAAGAGATAACCATTGCTGCTATTTTCTTTTCCAGTTATTTTCTACGTGAAAAACATTTTAACAGTCACACATTATATATATATATATATATATTTTATATATATATATATATTTTAGATAAAATATATATATATATTATAATGTGATCACACATTATACATATATGTAGTTTTATATGCAGTTTTCTCACTATATTGTGCACGTTATCTTATGTTACTAAAATTTTTTCATAAATATCTTTTTCCTGAAGAGAATAAGTTAAAGAGAAATGTCTTTACAGCAATATGTAGAAGCAGGGACCTACATCGTGTTGGAGATTCAGCTGAACAAAGCCTTGGTTCCAAAGCGAATGCCGGAGGAGTTAGCCATACGGTGTGTAGCAATAGTTCTCATACTTGTTTGGAAAAAAAAAAATGTGGGTATAAATAAAAGGAAGTCATTTGGTCCACATAAATGTAATTTCCCCTGGGCTAAGCATCAATTTTCTTTCTTTTCTTTTTCCCAGATGAAGTTTTCTATGTTACCGTTGTTTTCTTATTGCAAAAGCAGCATATGCCTATTACAAAATTTTTTAGAACATTGAGAGTAGCAAGAAAGTATGTACAAACATTCAGATTTCTACTTACCCTGTGATAACTACTTTTAACACTTAGATATTTATTCTTCTGGAGTTGTTATGAAACCCCTATATTATATGAACACACACCCCATGTCACATATAAATACATGTAATTAAAAAACACTATTTATTTTTTTATTTTATTTTTATTGTTTTTGACAGAGAGAGAGAGAGATACAGAGACAGAGACAGAGAGAAGGGGGAGTGCCCCAAACAGTCTCCATAGTTGCACATCATTGGTTTTTCCACATAGTTTCACTCCACAGGTGGGCGCATGGCTGCACAGGGCAGGAACTGGGCTGGGGTCTCATCCAGGTGAGAACTGAACTGGAGGTACTCCCCAGTTCAGCATATGGGTCCACACAGGCCGGGGCCAGGATTCGATCCTCAGTCCCCGGGGCTGCAAAGTGCTCATTTTGCTTAACCCACTGAGCCATCCCGGCTCCCCGCCACCCCCCCCCCCCAAAAAAAACAACCTATTTTATATTGTGCTTTGTATTTGTAGGAAATTGTCCATTTCTTCTAGGTTATATAATCTGTTGATGTATAATTATTCATGATTTTCTCTTATTGTCCTTTTTTTATCTTTGTAAAATGAGGAGTAATGTCCCACTTTCTATTTGTGATTTAGTAATTTGTCTTTGTTCTTTTTTTCTTGGTCTACCTAAAGATTTATCAATTTTTGTTGATCTTTTCAGAGAATCAGCCTTTTTGTTTTGTTGATTTTCTCTACTGTTTTCTTTTCTCTATTTATTTCAACTCCAATCTTTATTTTTTTCTTCCTTCTGCTAGCTTTGGGTTTAGTTTGCTTTTTTTTTTTGTAGTTCACTAAGGTTTAGAGTTGTTAATTGATTTTCAAGGTTTCTTAAATTTCTCTGTGAACATTCTTTCACGGCATTCCATAAGTTTTGGTATGTTGTATTTTTGTTTTCATTCATCTTATATTTTCATATTTTTCTGTGATCTTTTTTTTCTTTGACCTATTAGTTGTTTAAAAGTATGTTGCCTAATTTCCATGTATTTGTGAATTTTCCTTCCAGTTATTTATTTAATTTTTTTTAAGATTTAGTTTATTGTTTTTGACAGAGAGAGAGACAGAGAAGGGGGTCCAGAGCAGTCTCCATAGTTGTAATTCATCAGTTTTCCACATTGTTTTGTTCCACACAGGTGGGCTGGGGGCCTCCCGCATGGGAGGCATGCCCCCTTGAGCCAGGGCCGGAACCAGGGGGCAAGAACTGAACTGGGGGCTTCCTGCATGGGAAGCACACCCAGTTCAGCATGGGTTCACACAGGCCGGGGCTGGGACTCGATCCTTAGTCCCCGGGGCTGTAAAGCTAGCGCTTAACCCGCTGAACCATCCTGGCTTCCCCTCCTTCCAGTTATTAATATATTTTTATTTATTTATTTTTATTTTTGACAGAGAGAGAGAGAGAGAGAGATACAGAGACAGAGACAGAGAGAGAACTGAACTGGGGGAGCTCCCAGTTCAGCATATGGTTCTGCATGGGCTGGGGCCGGGATTTGATCCTCGGTCCCCGGCGATACAAAGTGAGCGCCTAACCCACTGAGCCATCCCGGCTTCCCCTCCTTCCAGTTATTGATTTCTAGTTTCATTCCATTGTAATTAGAAAAGATACTTTGTATGATTTTAAGCTTTTAACATTTATTGAGATTTATTTTGTGGCCTAACATATGGTCTATCCTGCAGAATGTTCCATATGCACTTGAGAAGAATGTGTATTCTATGTTGTTGGGAGGAGTGTCTGTACATGTTTATAGGTGAAATTGGTTTATACTGTTATTTAAGTTCTCTGTTTCCATATTGATCTTCTGTCTGGTTATTCTATCCATTATTGAAAGTAGGGTATTAAAGTCTCTATTATTGAAGAACTGTTCATTTCTCCCTTCAATTGTCTCACTTTTTGCTTTATATATTTTAGGGCTCTGTTGTTAGGTACATATGTGTTTATGATTGTTATATTTTATTGCTGTCTAGATATGTGTATATGTAGACATGTAGAAATGTCTACATGTATATATGTATATATATGTGTGTATATTTCTTTTTTTGTCTCCTGTTACCTTTTTTGATTTCAAAATCTGTTTTCTCTGATGGTACTATAGCCACCCCAGCTCTGTTTTGCTTACTATTTGTGCAGAATATCTTTTTCTATCCTACTTTCACCATCCTCATGTCCTTATATCTAAAGGGAGTATCTTGTAGTAGACAGCAGAGATGGATCCTGTTTTTTTAATTCAATCTGCCAGTCTCTACCTTTCAATAGGAAAGTTTAATCCCTTTACATTTAATGTGATTACTGATAAAGAAGGATTTACTTCTACCATATACCTACCGGTATTTGTTATTTGCATGTCTTATATGTTTTCTGTTCTTGAATTCTTTCGTTACTGTCTTTTTAATATATTTTTTACATGTATTAGACTCCTTTCTTTTTTCTTTTATTTGTAAGTTATTTTTTCTCCTTCTTCTTTTCTTTTCCTTATATTTTTTAGTTACTTTTTTTAATGGTTATCTTGGGGATTACAATAATCATCTTAGACCTATAACAACCTAGTCTGAATAATACCAATTTGGCTTCAATAGTATATACTCTGCTCCTATACATCTTACTGTCTCTCTTTATATTATTATTGTCACAGATTATATTTTATACATTGTGTGCCTATTAACAAATGTTTATGATTATTTAATGAAATTGTCTTCTGAAAAAAGAGGTGAAGAGGAGTTACAAACCAATAATACTGGCTTTCATTCACCTCCTCACTTTACCACCCTAGCCCCCAACATAGTCTATCTGCTTTCCTGTATTATTCTTCATGTCACACATCACTTACATATTTATCTTAATTATTCAACTTTTTTAAAAGATTTATTTTATTGTTTTGAGAGGAGGTGATACATATATATATATATATATATATATATATATAGAGAGAGAGAGAGAGAGAGAGAGAGAGTAAGAGAGAGAGAGAGAGAGAGAGAGAGAGAGAGAGAAGGGGATGGGGGAGGGCCCAGAGCAGTCTCCATAGCTGTACATCATTAGTTGTGACATGGTTTCATTCCACACAGGTGGATGTGGGGCTGCATGGGGTGGAATCCAAACTGGGGGCCTCCTGCATTGGAGGGGAGAACCTTTGCTGTCATCTCAGAGGTTAACCACTTGTGTCGCAGTTCAGCATATGGGTTTGCATGGGCCAGGGCCAGGATTCAATTCCCAGACCTCACAGTTGCAAGGCAAGCACTCAACCTGCTGAACTATGCTGACATCTCCGCTTAATTATTTAATTTTTTAATTGTTTTTCTTTCCCCACTAGAATGTAAGTTCCATGAGACAAGCATTTTTGTGTATTTTGTTTAATGCCGCATTCCCGGGACCTAAAAAAGTGCTGCATGGATAGAGGCAGTCAGTATATATTTTGAAAGAATGAATGAATACATAAACATTGTTTCTGGAGTGGAAACTGGGTAGCTAGAAAATAAGTTTGAGAGGATGTAGTTTATTATAAATTGTTTTATATCTCTTAAGCTTTGAAAGTAGAAATTACAAGTAGAGGTATATAATCACATAGGATCTATTAAAGAAAAATTTAAGTTGTTAATTTTATTGTAAACTTAAAGGCAGTACAACATACTTCAGCAGGAACCTGAAATTATAAAGAGAAAAAACTATTAACTTAATTTCCTCTAGTTTCTTATAAGTTCTCATGAATATGGAAGGTAGAATTTTTGGCATACGTAGTTTGACAGTGACAAAATATATTTTCTTACCATAAAGTCTGATATCATTATTGTAATTTAATGCAGTCTTATAAATTATACGTAGATGGAAGGGAATGAAAGCTTTCACTTACTTGCCCGTACTGTTTAAATTCACAAAACTATTCTTATAGAGACTTCAGTGTCTGCACCTAAAATCATAACCATTTCTTTCTAACTCCTGAGTCAAGCAGCTTCTTGTACATAGCAGTAGTTTTAAAGAGTGTTTAAGGGTAAAGCCAGGGCTCAAATTAGCTCTGTACAACTTAGCTACTTTCTGAGTAGCTGCTTCTTTGCTTGCCGCCTCGCTAGCTGTAATCTGTTCTGGGGTTCACATCTAGGCTTTTACATGAGAGACTAGTACAGTGCTAATATATCAAGTAGAATAGGGGAACAGATCTTAGATCTTCTCTACCAGAGTCTTTGGAGGTGGGAAACAAGAGAACATAAATCTGCAGATAATAAAGTTGTTGTTATTCTTTCCTGATAGAGTCAAGGAACTGATTCCTCCAAGGCCACCTCTTACTCGTCGGACAGGAGGAGCTCAGAAGGCAAGTGCCAAAGCCAAGGTGAAATTAAGTTATCAGGTATTGCGTGCACTCATTTGAAAATAAGGCATGGACTCTTTAGTATGCTTTTCAGAAGGCGCAAGAAATTGTAGCTTCACGTATTTTCCTTCCTGTGTGTTTTTGTGACCAATGACTTACAGTGAGTAGTATTCAGTGTTTAATCTTTGGATGGTGGTCTTGGAGCTGGGAAAAAGGGGCAATTTATACCTAATGTATTATTGAATGTAAAACCCAATCCAGTTTCAGACTTCTATGAGTATGCCACATCTTGACCTCTTTGAGGCCTCTTTACCAGACATTTTTTATTTTCTCAGGCAGTGAGTGACTACCACATGCAGATCAAGAACATTTCTAGAGCCATTCTGGATGAATATCACAGGATGTTTGGAAAACAAGTGGCCAAACTAGGTAGTGATATGGATAGTGAAACCCTAGAGGAGCAGAGGTGCCAGCTCAACTATGAACTTAATTGCTCTGGAAAATACTTTGCTTTCAAAGAACAACTCAAGGTAAATATTCATTTATTTAATTATTCCATGGGTTTTATTAAGGATCTTCTCTACATATATAGTTACCATTTTTTCCCCGTCTATGCTCCTACCTTTCTTGCTGTTGGAGCAGAGAGCTGTGTTCTCATGATAGAATGTTAGAAACTCCACTCTTGCAGAGCCTTGGAATGATTCAGTATTCATTCTGAGTGGTGGGAACTTTGAAGAAACTACCGGTACTTCTAAACTTGAGAATAGGCCAGATTTGGGGCAAGATGTCATGTTACTTTAGCAGGCAGAAGGTCTATACCCAGTACTGATTTCATGATTAATTATCCCTCTCTCCCCTTACAAATCTTCCCTTAGTCCATAGAATCACTAAAATTTGAGAAATCTTTATTTACTTAATAATAATTTCCTAAATAATAATGGCTAACATTTGTTTGCTGTATATCAGAAAAACATTTAAGTGCTTCAATATGTTATGAATTTAAACCTTACAACAACCCTATGAGGTAGGTATTCCCCATTTTACAGATGGAGCAATGCAACATTAGTTGGTTAAGTAATTTGCCCAAGGTCACAGAGCTAACAAAGGCCAAAGGTGGGACTCAAATTCAGGCAGTCTGGTTCCAGAACTTACAGTTCTGAACTGCTACACTGCACTGGATCTCATGCACATTTACTATGTGCCCTGTACTATACTAAACATACGAAGAATGCATGTGGAAATAAAAAACAACTGAGGGGATGCTGGGATAGCTCAGTGGTTGAGCGCTTGCCTCGAATCACTAGGTTTGGGGTTTGATTCCAGTCCTGTCCCGTGCAACCCTATATGTTGAACTGCAACACAACTGGTAGCCCCCAGGATGGCTTGGAGGTGAAGATTCTCCCCTCCCAAGTGGGAGGTCCCCATTTTGGTTCCCCACCCCACCCCCCATATGGCTCCACATCCACCTGTGTGAAATAAAACCTATTTATAACTAATAGTGTACAACTATGAAGATTGCTTTGGGCCATCCCTCCTCCTCTCTCTCTCTCACCTTCTCTCAAACAATAAAATAAATCTTTAAAACAAAACAAAACAAAATATATTAAACAACTGGTGTAAGAGGCCAAGAGGCTATTCTCAGTAGGTGACATAGTCACATCTCAATTTTATTCCTGTTTCTACTATTACTAGCTGGATGACCTTAGTCAATTGACTTTAACTCTCTGAGCTTCAATTTCTTTGCCTAACAAAGAGGGATAATACTAATATCAAAAGGGGTCATTATGAGAATTAAATAATATAATGCATGGAAAGTACTTAGTACAAAGCCTGGCAATAATGTTAGCTTAGGGGAATAAAGGAAGTAGTTGTCCTGGCTATAGCAAAATGCAATATGTTATTTGTACAGCATTTTAAGCTTCACCACCTTTTATTTCTCTTTGGCTTCTCAATCATCTTCTGAAGTAAGATATTAATATCAGAAGTACATATCCATTTAACAAATGAGGAAACCAAGGTACAAAGTATAAAATCATTTATGAGGTTGTACAATGGCAGGATTAGAACCAGAATTTCATTCTCCAGACTCTCAAATCAGGCCTATCTTCCTTGAATCATGTGGCCACCATGAGAGGTAATGCATAAATCTAATGCTGTTTTCTTCAGCTCTATGATTTTTGTTTTTTACACAATATGAGTCCTATATTAACCATGTTAGTGATGATGGTGACATCAAGAAAATAAGTCATACAGAATATGTTGATTAGGGGACAATCAGAATGTCATAATTTAGCAGTCACCAAGGGAGAAATCAATCACCTTCTGAATTTTTTTTTTTTAATATTTATTTATTTATATTATTTATTTATTTATTTATTTATTTTGGACAGAGAGAGAGATACAGAGACAGAGAGAGAACTGAACTGGGGGAGCTCCCAGTTCAGCATATGGTTCCGCACGGGCCGGGGCCGGGATTCGATCCTCGGTCCCCAGGGATGCAAAGTGAGCACCTAACCCACTGAGCCATCCCGGCTTCCCCTACCTTCTGAAATTTTGATAAGCCTTAGACCAGAAGCTCAAGGGAGGCCTGTGCTATAAGCATGGTGCTGGTTCTAGACCATATTATCAGATGGATGATCTATATCTTTTGCAGCATGCTGTGGTAAAGATTGTGAGAGAGAAGTATTTGAAGACAACATCATTTGAAAGCCAGCAGGAACTTCAGACATTTATTAGTGAGCTCTATGTATTTTTGGTGGATCAGATGCATGTGGCCTTAAACCAGGTATGCGCTCAAGAACTAAAGGCCCTTCTTTTTCTCTGGAGGGCATCAGGGTTTCCTCAGAATGGTTCCTTCTTTCCTTTCTTCCTTAATTATACAAACATTTATTGAGGTATATGATCTGTGCTAGACACTGAAAACACAAAATTGAATAATAAACTATCTATGTACTAAGACTAATTTTGGGGAGAATAGGGTATATTTTCTTATAATTTCCTAGAAAAATTAATTTCATAACTGTCATAAGTTTGATGGATTAAAAAATAGATAAATTTGGCTAGATGAATTGTATAACAAAAATTCTCATTCTATTTATTCTGTGAATGTATGCAATTCTCATTTTTTTTTCTTCAAGATTGATAATCGAGGGGAAGCCAGGATAGCTCAGTGGGTTAGGCGCTCACTTTGCAGCGCCAGGAACCGAGGATTGAATCCCGGCCCCGGCCCGTGCTGACCTCTCTCTGTCTCTGTATCTCTCTCTCTTGCTCTCTCTGTCAAAATAAATAAATAAATAAATAAATAAAAATATATTAAATTAAAAAAAAAAGATTGATAATCGAAAGAAAAACTGAGTTTTCTGATATATCTGAATGGAAGTGACACTTCAAATGTGACTTTTTATATTTGAGGATAGTCTGCTTTCCTCTTACTTGTCTGTTAATATCTTTCATTGCATAGCTTGCATCTTGTCTTCATTTGCTCATTTTTTAATGTATGCAGTTGTGGTTTATTTGAAAATAATGACAAAAGCAGTCTTTTGGTTCCCAAAATATAGCTTTACTCTTCACATTACTTAGCAACTCTATTTGTTAAAGTTACTGATATTATTTTTACTCCTAATTAAATAGTTTTGGGGTGGGTTTTCATTGGCCGTAGCTTCTGACCCAGGAGATTACTTATTACATCAGAATTGTTTTCCTACCTGGGTGTATAGGACATATTATTTTTCTGGGTGTCCTACCTATTTCTATAATCTTTGTAGGGTCTATCTGTCCATATAGCTCACTAAAAGTATAGATGTAGCTTCCAAAGCTTTACCCTTAATCTCCTTTTTGCTTGGTATTTGAATATTCAAATAGTGCTTGTCAACCTTTTTCATGTCATGGGACCTTAAAAATTATAATATTTGTCCTGTACACTAGAGAAAATGAAGGAAGCTGAGAGCAGAGGCAACTTGCTTAGGGATTCTGACTGCCCTGAGGATGGAGGAGAGCAGTTTTCCATAAGTAATTTTTACTCACTTTAATGAGCTCATATGATTGGTATTTTGATACCTGGGCTTCTCTTTCACCCTTGATATTTTTCTCTTACTGAATTGGCAAGACTGTAAGAAACCTGAATATCATCTTAGATCTCATGACTGTAGTCTTACATCTGGTTTATTCTTATAAAATCTCTCTACTTGTAATTGCTTCATTTTGTTTGCCTAACATCTTGCTGTTGACAAGACCATGCCAGATGATGTCCAAGGGGCTGCCTCAACCATTCATAAGAGCAGTGAACAGCTTAAATTCTTTGCATTTGAAGCAGAAGTCATTGAGAACTTTGAAATGGCAGCAGTATATTATGAAGAGGTAATTAAACATCTACCCAGTATTGTTTACTATTATTTGTACAATAGGGGTATATAAACAGTAGTTTTTGGTTGTTCAAAATCCAACCTGACTAATGAAAGATTAGACACATATATCAATAAAACAGAGTCCAAAAACAGGTCCTCACAAATAAGGCTATGTATTTTTGACAGAGCTGTAAAAGAAACTCAATGGAAAAGGGATAGTCTTTTCAAAAAATGGTGTTAGAACTATTAAGCATGATATGTAAAAAATGAAATTTGATATGAACTCCAAACATTGTATAAAGGTCAACTCAAAATGGATCATAGATCTTAATATAAAACTGTAAAACTTTTAGAAGAAAACAGAGGAGAAAATCTTCATGACCTGGAGTTAGGTAGAGTTCTTAGACATGACACCAAAGCATGATCCCTCAAAGAAAAATTTTATATAATAAATGAAACTTTATCAAAAATAAAAGCATATGCACTGTGAAAGACACTGTTAAGAGAAAGAAAAGAAAAGGTACAAACTAGGAGAAAATGTCTGTAAAATATATATCTGACAAAGGATTTGTTTCCAGAGTATTAACTTAAAACTCAACAATAAAAAAACAACCAGGGAAAGCCAGGATGGCTCAGCAGGTTAAGTGCTCGCTTTGAAGCCCCGAGGACCGAGGATCGAATCCCGGCTCCAGCCCAGGCGGACCCACATGCTGAACTGGGGAGTTCCCACAGTTCAGTTCTCTCTCTGTCTTTGTCTCTGTATCTCTCTCTCTTTCTATCAAAAATAAAATAAAAATAAAACAGATCTATATATAAAAAAAAATCTGGGGAAAGCCGGGACGGCTCAGCGGGTTGAGCGCTCGCTTTGGGGCCACGAGGACCGAGGATCGAATCCCGGCTCCGGCCCAGGCAGGACCCACATGCTGAACTGGGGAGTTCCCACAGTTCGGTTCTCTAGCTGTCTCTGTCTCTGTCTCTCTATCTGTCAAAAGTAAAATAGAAATAAATATGCACTGAAGATAAAATAATTACTCTCTATAAAATATAAAAAAAAGATATAAAAAAAAAAATCTTCTCATAAAAAACAAAAACAAATAAACAACCAAAGTAAAAATGAGCACAGTATTTGAACAGACACTTTACTCTAGAGGATGTAAGTATGATAAATAAGACCATGAAGGGAAGCTGGGATGGCTCAGCGGGTAAGCACTCGGTTTGCAGCCCTGGAGAACAAGGATCGAATCCTGGCTCCAAACCAGATGGACCCATATGCTGATCTGGGGTGTACCCCCAGTTTGGTTCTTGCCAGGGCCAATGTGGGAGGCTCCCATCCCAGTTCCTGCCCTGCACCCCAGTGCCCACCTGTGGAGTGAAACTATATGGAAAACTAATGCTGTCAACTATGGAGACTGCTCTGGGTCCTCCTCCTTCTCTCTGTCTGTCTGTCTCTCTGTCAAAAAACAATAAAAATAGATCTTAAAAAAAAAAAAAAAAGATAGTTAAAAAAAAACAACATGAAAAGATGTTAAACATCATTAGGGATTAGGGAATAAAAAATACTGACTATACCAGGTACTGGTAAGGATACAAAGCAACTGGAATCCTCTTTATGTTGTTGGAGGAAATGCACAGTGATATAGCCACTCTGGAAAATAGTTTCACAGTTTCTTAGTATATATTTACCATATGATCCACTTGTGGGAATTTACCTTAAAGAAATGAAATCTTATGTACATGAGTGCTTATAGCAGCTCTATTTATAATGCCCAAACCAGAAGCAACTCAAGTGTTCTTCAAAGGATGAATAGATAAACTATGGTCTACCCATAGAATAAAATACTACTCAGCAATAAAATAAATGAACTGATACAGAGACAACTTGGATGAATCTCTAAGGCATTATACTGAGTGAAAGACACCAGTGTCAAAGGTTGCATACTGTATGGTTCCATTTATATGACATTTTTTAAAAGACAAAACTATAATTATGGATAACAGATCACTGGTTGCTGGAGCTTATGGGTAGGGGGAAGAGATGAGTATAAAAAGATAGCACGGGGATGCCAGGATAGCTCAGCAGCTGAGCTCTTGCCTCAAAATTGTGAGGTCTGGGGTTCGATTCCCACCTTTGCCTCCCACTTGAGAGGCCCCTGGTTTGGTTCCTGCCCTACACGGCCCCACATCCAGCTGTGTGGACTGAAACCATGTTACAACTAATGATGCACAACTATAGAGACTGCTCTGGGCCCTCCCCACTTCTCTTGCTCTCTCACCTTCTCTCAAATAATAAAATAAATATATATTTTTAAAGATTTATTTTATTGTTTTTGACAGAGAGAGAGGTGGAGAGAGAAAGGGGAGGGCATGGGAAGTACACCCTGGGCAGGAGCTGAACCAGGCACCTCCCACATGGGAACCTTACCCTAGTATATGGGTCTGCTTGGGCCAGGGCTGGGATTCTATCCTCAGATCCTGGGGTTGCAAGGCAAGCACTCAACCTGCTGAGCCATCCCAGCATCCCTAAAATAAATCTTAAAAAAAAAATAAAGATAGCGTAAAGACTCTTTTTGGGGTGGTAGAACTATTCTATATTTCAATTTTGGTGATGGTAACATGAAGGCACATATGTATTAAAATTCACAGAAATGTATACTAAAAGAAAAATGTTACTTTATTGTAAATAATTTGAAATATAAAAACTGTACTTAAATTCAGCAACCATTTACTGAGCCCTTACAGTGTGTTATGAATGGCAATTGAGTTCTCTAGTTCTGTTAGTACCACCTACCACATGCTTCGTGGGCTAAATAAACTTACATGAAGAATGACCTCAACCTTCATTTATATTTATTTGATTGAGATATATCACATGCCATAACATTCACCTATGTAAAGTTTATAGTGGTATTATTATACTGTACACAGAGTAGTACAACCATCACCACAATCTAATTTTTAAATATATATTTTTAGAAGATTTATTTTATAGTTTGACAGAGAGAGAAAGAGAGACATATGGAGAGAGACAGAGAGAAGGGGGAGGACCCAGAGCAGTCTCCACAGCTGCATTTCATCAGTTCTTCGATATAGTTTCACTCCACAGGTGGGTGCGGGGCTGCACAGGGCAGGAACCAGGCTGGGGGCCTTCCACATGGGCCCCAGCAAGAACTGAACTAGAGGTACACCCCAGTTCAGCACATGGGTCTACATGGGCCAGGGCCGGGACTCGATCCTCCGACCCCAGGGCCATGAAGTGAGCACTCAACCCACTGAGCCATCCCAGCATCCCCTTTAATAGATTTTTTTAAGAGAAATTTTAGGTTCATAGTAATACCACAATCTGATTTTAGAGCATTTGCATTACCTCAAAAAAGAAACCCAATGTCCATTAACAATCTCCCCATTCTTCTTTACCCTCAAACCTGAGGCAACCACACTAATTTACCTTCTCTCTCAAAATGCTTTTGTAAACACCTCATATAAGTGGAATTGCAACATGAGGTCTTTTGTAACTGCCTTCTTTCATTAGCATTATACTTTTGAGGGTCATTCATGTTGTAATATATATAGATATACCGCATTTTGTTTCTTTACTCATTATTGATGAGCATTTGACTGGTATTCACATTTTGGCTATTACAAATAATGCTGCTATGAACATTCATGTATAAAGTGTGTAAATTTTTATATGGATATATGTTTTCAGTTCTCTTGGGTATATGTACTGAGTAGAATTGCTGAGTCATGTGATTAACTCAATGCTTAAATTTTTGAGGAACTGCCAAACTGTTTCCAGAAGGCTATATTAGTATTTTACATCCCACCAGCAATGGATGAAGGTTCCATTTTCTCCATATTCTTTTTTTTTTTTTTTATCTTTTCACATTTATAGAGAGAAATTATCTTTTTGTCTTCAGTGCATAGTTATTTCTATTTTACTTTTTGACAGATAGAGAGAGAGACAGAGACAGAGACAGAGAACCGAACTGTGGGAACTCGCCAGTTCAGCACGTGGGTCCTGCCTGGGCCGGAGCCGGGATTCGATCCTCGGTCCTCATGGCCTCAAAGCGAGCGCTCAACCCGCTAAGCCGTCCCGGCTTTCCCCTTTCTCCATATTCTTGCTGGTTCTTGTATTTGTCCATTAAAAAAAAAATTGTTATAGCCATTCTAATGGGTCGATACAGTATCTCAATGTGATTTTGTTTTGCATTTTTCTAATGATTAGTGATTTTGAACATATTTCCACATTTACCATATTTTTCAAGAGGAAAATATGTTTCAAATTATAAACTAATTGGGCATGCTAGGATGGCTCAGCAGGTTAAGTGCTTGCTTTGCAGCCCTGGGGACAGAAGATCGAATCCCAGCCCTGGCCTGTGCAGACCCATATGCTGAACTGGATGTGCCCCCAGTTCAATTCTCACTGGGTTGAGCCTCCTATGTGGGAGGCCTCCTCCCTGTTTCTGCCCTGTGCAGCCCCACACCCACCTGTGGAATGAAACTATGTAGAAAACTAATGACATGCAACTACTGAGATTGCTCTGGGTCCTCCCCCTTTTCTCTGTCTGTCTGTCTGTCAAACCCAATAAAAATAAATCTTAAAAAAAATCATCTGACCATATATGAAGGGGTTTATTCTAGGCTGTCTATTCTATTCCATTGGTCTATATGTTTTTATAACAGTACTGCTCTGATTGCAGTAGCTTTCTAAGTTTTGAAATCAGGAAGTGTGAGTCCTTTAGTTTTGTTGTTCTTTTTAAAGATTGTTTTGCCTACTCAGGTTTCCTTGGTATTTCATATGAATTTTAGAATGGGTTTTTCTGTTTCTGCAATAAACATTGGGATTTTGATAGAGATTGCATTGAATCTATAAATTGCTTTGGGTAGTATTTTACATCTGAGCATATTATCTTCCAATCCATAAACATGGGATGTATTTCTACTTATTTGTGTCTTTTTAAAGTTTTTTTAGCAATGCTTTGTTGTTTTCACTCATTATGAGGTACTGTTTTTGCATACTTATAAATTTATATTTGCCATTTCAAGACTATGACAGGAATGATTATATATGAATCTTTAAATATTTTTTTTATTTTTTTTTATTTTTGACAGAGAGAGAGAGAGAGAGAGAGAGAGAGAGAGAGACAGAGAGAGAACTGAACTGGGCGAGCTCCCAGTTCAGCACATGGTTCCACACGGGCCGGGGCCGGGATTTGATCCTCGGTCCCCGGCGCTGCAAAGTGAGCACTCAACCCACTGAGCCATCCCGGCTTCCCCAATATATGAATCTTTAAAAATGAACCATAAAATGAATTTTGAGGGTCCCCCAGTAATTGAGTGAGCTTATGGTGACCAGAATATTAACACTAGGACACAATCAATTTTTAGATTATTTCAAAAAATATGTATTTAATTTACTATAAGCCAGAACATTGACTGTGCTAGGCATTCAGAACTTAGTGGTAAGCAAAAAATAAATAAATAAATAAAATAAAATAGTTTTTACTTTCATAGGTCTTTTTGTTTTTTTTTTTTTAAAGATTAATTTTATTGTGAGAGAGCGAGACAGAGAGAAGGGGGGTGGGCCCAGAGCAGTTTTCACAGTTGTACATCATTAGTTTTGACATAGTTTCATTCCACACAGGTGGATATGGGGCCACATGGGGCAGGAACTGAACTGGGGGCCTTCCACATGGGAGATGTGCCCCAGTTCAGCATGTGAGTTTGCATGGGCCAGGGTCAGGACTTGAACCCTGGACCTCATGGTTGCAAGGCAAGCAAGTGTTCAACTCATTGAGCTATCCCAGCATCCCCTACTTTTACAGATCTTATAGTATTTATGGGCTGCTTCTGCATGGTGTTATGTGCATAAAAAATTTGACATAGTGTTAAAATAACCTTGGTTCTCCTGATGCTTCACATGGTAGAGGCTGGTCCGTGAGCCGCAGAACCTGGAGCACTGGCTGGACTATGGTACCTTTTGCCTCCTAACTGAGGACAACATCAAAGCACAGGAGTGTTTTTGGAAAGCCCTTTCCCTCAACCAGTATCATATCCAGAGGTATGGGTAAAGGGAAATGAGGAATGATTAGAAGATAAGTGTCTATATGAAGTTGTCTTGATTCTATGACAGTGACATGAGACCATGTTGTTAATCATGTTGGTGGTCTCTTCTCAGCTTGTTGCTGTGTGGTGTTCTGGCTGTCCTGATGGAGAACTATGAGCAGGCAGAAATATTCTTTGAAGATGCTACTTGCTTGGAACCAACTAATGTTGTAGCCTGGACTTTACTTGGTATGGTATTTTCCTGTGATCTGAATGTGTTTTCTTTCATTATAAGATTTTCCCTTTCTCTTTCCACTTTTCAATATCTCTTCATGTAGTTTTTAAACTTTGGTAAAAATTTGGTAAAAACACATTTTTACCAAAATATTGCATTTCTTCAGCATTTTTCTTTCTTCAGGTTTGTACTATGAAATTCAAAACAACGATATTCAAAAGGAAATGGCATTTCATGAGGCCTTCAAACAGCTTCAGGCACGAGTGCTTCAAGCACAAATAACGAAGCAGAAGAGCACCATTACTGTAAAGTATACTGAAGAAGGAGGGAAAATAGAATCCAGTTTGGGCCCTTGGGGAATCACTAGTGGTTCTACAACAGCACTCAAGGTGGAAGCCCCAGCAGGTAGGACCAGGGAATGGAGATGATGAATGGCTATTGGGAAAATTACTGGCCTTATGAATAGGACCAGACAAATAATATGTACTCAGTAAATATTTGTTAAATGAATGAAAAGGTGGGAGTTTTGAGTTGTTCCAGGGACACTAGGAAAGACTCCTCCAAAATATTTCCTCATTGGTATGATTGAAAGTCTGAAGCTTCTATTGCTGCCATTCAGTTTTTTTGGTTTTTTTGTTTTAAAGATTTTATTGTTTTTGTCAGACAGAGAGAGCAAGGGAGCAAGCGAGAAGGGGGAGGGGCCAGAGCAGTCTCCATAGTTTGAACATCATCAGTTTTCAACCTGGTTTCATTCCACACAGCATGGGGGCCACACAGGGCGGGAACTGAACTGGGGGCCTCCCACATGGGAAGCACACCCCAGTTCAGCATATGGGTCTGCACAGGCCAGGAGCAGGATTCAATCCTCGGTCCCCCAGACTGCAAAGAGAGTGCTTAACTTGCTGAGCCATCCCGGCTTCCCTCATTCAGTTTTTTGAATCTTAGAGAATTTGCTTTCACTATGTACCCCTAAAAGGGGTATCATTCTGGCAGAATAAATTTATTTTTTTGCCCTCACTCTTTATCCCAACAGGTAAGGTCCCTCTCTTTTGATTCTTAAATTTATTTTAAGAATCTCTTTTTTCTTCATAGCCATTTTCCTTTTCTCTGCTTTAGGAAATCAGTCATTCTACTATGTTTAATATGTGCTTCTTGCATGTTATTTTATGTTATTGCTATTTTATGTACATATATTTTCAAGTGTTTGAGGTATAACTGACATTTCCTAAATAGCACATATATAAAATGTACAATTTGATAAGTTTTAATGAACATATTCAAAATCCTTCAAACTTTCCTTGTACCCATTTGTATTCTTTTTCTCTTCCCCATTTCCAGAAAATCACCAATTAGCTTTCTGTCACTGTAGATGAGTACACATGTTCTAGAATTTTAGAATTTCTAGACATTTTGTAGAATTAAATAGAATTTCACAGGATGTAATTTTTGTCTGACTTTTTCACTAAGCATAATTATTTTGAGATTCAAATATGTTTTGTCTATATCAGTACTTCACCCCTTTATATTGCTAAATAATATCCCATTATATGAAGGTACCAAAATATGTTTATCTGTTCACCTGTTGATAAATATTTGGCTTGTTTTCAGTTTGGGACTATTAAAATAAAGGTACTATGGATATTCAACTACAAGTCTTTGTATGGACATACACTTTAATTTATCTTGGAATGACTGGAACCATAGGTTATTTAGTAGTATGTTTTTTATTTTTTAAGTAGTTTTTTTTTTTCATATATCTTTATTATTTATTGCTAATTTCATTATGATTAGAAAACATACTCTGTATAACTTGAATTCTTTTAAATTTATTTTGACTTGTTTTATAGTCCAGCATATGATCTATCTTGATAATCATGTTCCATAAACATTTAAAAAGAATGTGGAATATTCTTTTCTTTTTTTTTAAAGATTTATTTTATTGATTTTTGACAGAAACAGAGACAGAGAGAGACAGAGAGAAGGGGGAGGGTCCAGAGCAGTCTCCACAGTCAACATTAGTTTTCCATATAGTTTCACTCCACAGGTGGGCACAGGGCTGCACAGGGCAGGAACTGGGCCGGGAGCCTCCCACATAGGTCCCAGCAAGAACTGAACTGGGGGCACACCCCAGTTCAGCATGTGGGTCCACATGGGCCAGGGCCGGGATTCGATCCTCGGTCCTTGGGGCTTCAAAGCGAACGCTTTACCCACTGAGCCATCCCAGCTTTCCCTGGAATATTCTTTAGGTAGCAATTAGGTTTAACTAGTTGATTGTGTTGTTCAATTTTCCTTTATCCTTCGTAGTTTTCTGCCTTTGACATTTTGTATTATTTTTTAATTTTATTTTGTTTTTGACAGAGAGAGAGACAGAGAGACAGAGAGACAGAGAGAGACAGAGAGAGACAGAGAGAGAACTGAACTGGGGACACTCCCCAGTTCAGCACATGGGTCCGCACGGGCCGGGGCCGGGATTCAATCCTGGGTCCCCGGTGCTGCAAAGTGAGTGCTTAACCCACTGAGCCATCCCGGCTTTCCCGACATTTTATATTATATTAATAGCATTTCCTGCCTCAAGTCACATTTTCTTCAATTACTTTATAATGTTAGTTTTATATTTAGACCTTTTTTATTTATTTTTTATTTTTATATTTAGACCTTTAATCTATCAGGATTCTATCTTTGAATGTAATGCTAGGTAGACATCAGTTTTATTTTTTCCATGTAGGGATTTAGTTTTCTCAAAGTTAATATTTAAACGATCATCTTTTCCCTTAATTTAATGTCTATATGTCTTTGGGCTCTCTATTCTGTCTTTTTTGTCTGATCTTAAAACAATATCACACTGTTTTTATTGCTGTGTTGTATGTAGTATGTTTTAATAGCTGGTATGTCAGGTTCTCTAATTTACTTGCCTTTTTTATACCTGACTTACCTATCATGAACCTTTATTCATCTATATGGATTTAATAGTGAGTTTACCAAGTACATAAAAAGTCCAGTTAAAATTTTTATTTGGGGGGAAGCCGGGATGGCTCAGCGGGTTAAGCACTCACTTTGCAGTCCTGGGGTCTGAGGATCAAGTTCTGGCCAGGCCCATGTGGACCCATATGCTGAAATGGGGTAAGCTTCCCATGTGGGAAACCCCTGGTTTGGCCCCCAGCTTGCAGGGAGTCCTTCCCATGCTGGAGGTCCCAGCTTAGTTCCTGCCCTTTGCAGCCCCTGCCCACCTGTGTGGAAAGAAACCATGTCAAAAAACTGATGCCATACAACTATGGTGACTGAAACAGATTCCATTGTTCTCATAATAGAATCATATTTTAATTATATTTTCAAGTTGGTAATCACTGGTATATTTTAGTGTATACCACTGATTTCCTA
>PVKE010021141.1:0-26821 GCA_004027555.1 Craseonycteris thonglongyai | reverse complement strand
GCCATCATTGTTAATGTTCTCTTTTGGATTTCTTGTTTCTCGGTCAAGTTCCTGGCATTGCCATTTGTGAAGAGACCTTGCATTTATCGTATCAATGTACGGTATATTACGGTATGTTCGAAAAATGTCATTCATTAAAAATTTAATTAAAAAAAGAACTGGTGTTGCCTCGGAAGTGGGGGGTAGTCTTATACAGCGAATATAGGTCGAAACCTATGTTTTAACTGTAAAATTAGGGGTTGTCTTATACGCCCGGTCGTCTTATACGCCAGAAAATACGGTACTACATCATTTAGAAGCAGACAACCTGGGGGAAATTTGGAATTACCCATAGGAAGAATGGAGCCAGCTGGTGTTGGGGTACTTTTCTCTATAATGGTGAATGGGATATTCATTGAACAAATGACCGGCATAGGTTACTGCATCCCAAATGTTGGATAGATGGGCCTAGAAAATAAAAAGTTACACATGACCTCTCCTACCACTACTCCCAGTAACTCCACTGTAGAATTTGTCCTTCCTATACTCTACTTTAGTGATGCAAGATCAGCACTTGATCTCAGGAGCAGAAAGCTTCTACCAGTGACTGCCTAAAGATTTCTGAACCCAATACCACTGTGGTCAGGGTATTTTGGGCTCCTCATGTTAAAAGACTATGGACACAAAAATGAGCTACTATGCTGGTAGATGTAACTGACTCTGATCATTTGGAGAAGATAAGGATGTCACCACATAATGTTATTAAGGAATAATAGGTTTCAAGTTCACATGGGAGTCTTTTGCAGTTTCTACCATTGGAGATAACCATGAACAGGAAATTGCAGCCACTGTAACCTGACAAGGAGAAGAAGAGCAGGGGCTCAGATCAATTCATAATTAAGGGCTGTGTTAATTAAGGTCTTGCCACCAGGAAAGTCACCTGGCTCAGCTGATGTGTTTGCAAAGACAGAGGAACATTGAGAAAGGGTGAACAAGGAGAAAGATGATGAAGTATCGCCTTGAGATAAATTAAAACAGTGGTTACCATAGCACGTTGCACTAATCTCCATATTACTCATTTTTAGAGATAACAGGTGAATACTACGTTGAAGAATGAATGCTAGAGTAGACTTAAAGAAAGAGGAAAATCAATGTTCTGTGGAGGAAAGCTTTGAGACCTACAGACCAGCTAAGCTTCCTATTTGTTCCTAGAGGTCAAAGTCATGGCTTTTTGGAGGAGGAAGAAAGTTTGTTCACACGTCTGACTCAGTTATTCTTCAGTGTAGTAAGGTTAGTGCTATTCTTATGTGACTTTTTTTCTACTTGCTCTTTTGTGAGCCCCCACTAAGAAGGGGCATATGGACACAATAAACAAACTTCTCAGCAGACTTTGTGTCATGTATCTATTACATTCATTGACTTCATCCCTACTTACATATTTTCTTTAATTCTGATCTGGAATATACAGAACTACGTTAAAAATTGTTGCTGACCTTTGAAAGTGTCTGCTATTTTCATGTCGTGAAAAGGGCAGGATAAGAACAAGCTTAAATAAAGAATTTAGCTCCTTCTGTTAGTGAATTAGCCTACCTTCCTATGGAAAATGAAGTGAATGTCAAATTATCAAAATCAACAGAAAAAAACTGTTGATTTTTTCCCTCTATTTTCTAATAATCCACTCAGCAGTAGAAATTAAGAGTTTGACTGCTAATCATCAGTTCATTACCTCTCACATAAGGATTTCATGTGGCTTTTAAGGCACGAAATTATGTATGCATGAAAAAACATGACTGGAAGCTATCAGGACTTACAAATAATATCTGAAAAATAATGAGAAATGCATTTATTAGTTTAGAAAACCAGTTTAGAAAACTGAAGTGTTTTGACAGGCAGTAGAAATTATAGGTAGAGAATTAATAGCATTTCCAAATTTAGCAAGAACACAATGCCTCTGTTTAATGTCTTATTAATATACACCAGCATTTTCAGATCAATATGCAAAAAAATGAGATATGTTTTATTTAAATTAGGCTAGTCTTGCATTAATTTTGTGTCAGGAGTATATGCAACTAGGCACAATATGATATAAGGAAGATTTTCCATTAACCAACTGAAATAAAATTATCAATTTCAAATTTTCTAAAGATGAAGTTACCATAGACTTTTAACCAAAAAAAGAAAAGAAAGAAAGAAAGAACAAAAGAAAAGAAAAAAAGGAACATCAGAAGTAAAAGTAAAATCATTAACTAGCTTAAAATTTATTGAATTGTTCACAAAAACTGCATAGCCACCATTCCTTCCCAGGTTTTATGCTTCTGTTTAATGAATCATTTATCCTTAAAAAAATGATTGAGGTGACATTGGTTGGTAAAAGTTATGTAGGTTCCAGATGTACAATTCTACATGACATTGGCTGTGTGTTGCATTGTGTGCTCACCACCCAGAGTTGGCTCTCCTTCCATCACTATAGATTTAATGCCTCTGCCCTCTTTCCCCATCCCCTCCCTCCTTACCCTCAGTTAACCAAAGGTAACCACTAAATTGTTGACTGTGTCCATAAGGTTTTGGGTTTTTTTTGTTACTTTTGGTTTTATATTCCACATATAAGTGAGGTCACATGGTTCTTGACTTTTTTCTGTCTGACTTATTTCGCTTAACATGATGATCTCAAAGGCCATCCATGTTGTCACCAATGACAGTATTTTGTCCTGTATCAATGTTTAATCCCTTCACAGGTATTTGAATCACAGCCACTCTTGCCTTCTCAATAATCTTTCACTATAAAATATTACCTACTTCTGCTATATATTCTTATTACTTCTCTCTACAATATGCATTAAAATAAAATGTTAAATTCTGTTTGAAAAACAGCTCTTTAAAGCTACTGTACCATTCTCTCCCTCCACGTCACAACCATTTTTGTAGGTCATCTCTTTATCTCTCATTTATTACCCCAGCCACTTTGACACAAGTTCTGCTCCTATCACTTCAATAACACACCTCTAATTCAATTCATTTCAGTAAATCTGTGCTCAATTCTTACTCTCTGGCAGACACTGTGATAGGCGTAGGGAATGCAATTGTGAACAGCACATGAAGGCCACTGCTCCTCTAATAAAGAACAGAGAATAACGGGACCAATGCAAATAGTAACAAATAGTGACAAATGTTAAGTAAAAGTGATTGGTGTAGAGTGAAGTGACCTACCTAAATAGTGAGAGAACTTTTTTTCTTATTTTTAATAGATGACAAGCTGAGATCTAAAGTCAATCATATCTGAGGAAAGAACATTCCTGGAAAAGGCATAAGCCTAACCTTAGGGTGACAAACTTTTATGTTCTTGGAAAATAAATAAAGGCCAATATGAACAGAGTCTAGTGAGTAAAGAGGAGAAAACAAAACAAGAGGCTGCAATGGTAGTTGGGCTTTAGATTATGAACACCTATAATCCATGGTAGGATGCTATGGTTTTATTAGAATTGTAAACAAAAATCACTGAAAATTTTAAGTAGGGAAGAGATACCATATGATTTTGTCTTTTAAGATGTTGGACATAATGAAGGGGCACCAGGCACAAGGGTAGGAACAGAGACAGGTGGAGTGGTCTAGGTAAGTGATAATAGGAGCTTGAACTAGAATAGTGGGAGGCTCAATCAGAGAAAGGGAGAGATGCAGATATATTTTGCAGATAGAAGGAGCAGGACTTATTGAAGGACAAACACTTAGGAAGCAGAGAAATTAGAATCAATGAAGACACCCAGATTTCTAGCTTTAATAAAGCAATTTCTTAATAATATATGGATGGTAGCAATTCAGGGACCATGTGAATATAGGGACTGGGGAGGAAAAATTAAAGAATTTTGTCAATGACCTCAAACAAATAAATCCAATGAATGTTTGTGGAGTTTCCCTTTTCATTTGACCTCACAGTTATGTGAGCCAGTTCATGACTCCCTCTTTCAAACACATTTCTCCTTTAGATGCTCAGAAAAAAACATGCTGTTTTGTTTGTTTTCCTTTCTATGTGTCAAACAGCTGATTATTGGTTTTCTTTGACCATTATCTCGGTTTCTAAGAGCTCTACATGTTGGAGATTTACAAGATTCTGTCCTAGGATTTTTTTTCGTCTTAAATGATGTAGTTTATATCCCTCTCATACACCTTAGATGCTGACAGATCTCAAACGTATATCCTTCAAACATCCATTATGAATCAGAGTCACATCTCCCACTGTCTCCTCAACCAACCTATTTCGATATCACAGAGCCTTCAACATCAATACATTCAAAACAGACTTAATAATCTTCCCTTCATTAGAATACATCATCATACTTACAACTATTCACGTCAGAAACCTAAACGTTATCTTTTATATTTTTGTTTTCCAGACCATCCTCCCAAACCCATCAAAAGAACTTATTCAAAATGTGTTCTTTGCCAATCTCTTTGTCATGAATGGTGACTTCAGTGACAAATGAAAAGAACATGCAGCTCATACCTGTGGACCTTACTTGCTAGAGAAGGACCATATTTTAAAATATAACCACAAAAATATAAATGTGTCTATAAATTTTTATATAAATGAAATATGCCTTGTGTATTTAAATAATATTATGAGGTGACTTAAGTTTAGAGTAGAAAGATACAGCATAAAATCTCTAAGGTAGTACTACATGTTTTTTTCTTTCCTTTATTTTTAAATCAATTCACATCTCTCCATACTCATTGGTCAAGTCACCATTACCGCTTGGATTTTTTTTATTGCAGTCTAAATAATTTTTTCTATATTGCCTCTTGGCTCCCTATATTCCAATTAATACGTAGAGAACAAACTTACAAAAGCAATAAATATTCCCACAAATATAAAATGCTATCTCCTGATAACTTCAAATCTAGATTTTTCTTTATCTCATGAAAGTCAAGTTTCTACATGCATATCTTCATTTCAGAACATATTAACCCACTTACTACCTTCTTCCATTCATCATCCTCATTATCTCATCTTGGCACATTTCTGTTCCACTGTGCTCCCTCTTCATCCGAATAACTCAGCCTTTAAGTCCGATATCTCCTCACATGTATTTTTCCTGACCTCACTAACTTTATACTAGCCTTGCCCAAAATATGTGTTCCCAGGCTACTGGATTTTATTTCTTGTAATCACCACAATTGCAATTTAATCATCATTTATGTACTTGTTGGGTGAGTGTCCATGTTCTCTGATATATTATAAATTCAAATAGGGCAAGAAATGTAATTGTTTGTTATATCTGTATCTCCGTACTTGGAATGCTGACCAGCTACACCAAGGAGCTCAACAAACAATTACTAAATGAGTGACTATTTCAATTTTAGAGTCCTCTACAATTGGGTCAAGATCAGTGTAGTGATACAATATGCACAAATTCATCACAATCCAATCAAACTATTTGATTAAAATAATTAATTTTAACATTTAAATAAATACATGGGTAATAACTTGATATTATATGATTTAGTCCTGGAAGATTCCTAAGGAAAGACAAAGTGTAAATTATTTTTAACATATTATAATTCAATTTTGTAAAATTATTTACTGATATTTTAAATCAATATTTGATAGTTGATTGTGGGTACTATTTTCATATTAATTTTCAAATATTTCTTTTAATATGATAGTCATTTATTTGCTCTAATTTTGTTAGAATTAAAATTGTTCTGGGGAAGCCAGGATGGCTCAGTGGGTTAAGCACTCACTTTGCAGCACCGGGGACCGAGGATCGAATCCCGGCTCCGGCCCGTGCAGACCCATACGCTGAACTGGGGAGTGCCCCCAGTTCAGTTCTCTCTCTGTCTCTGTATCTATCTATCTATCTATCTATCTATCTATCTATCTATCTATCTATCTATCTATCTCTGTCAAAAATAAATAAATAAATAAATATATTTTTTAAAGTGCCATTTAAAAAATAATAATAATAAAATAAATAAATAAATAAATAAAATTGTTCCATACTCAGGGGTGCCAGGGTGACTCAGCAGGTTGAGCGCTAGTCTTGCAGCTCCAAGGTCTGAAGATTCATTTCAGGATGGCTATATGAAAATCACTTCAGGAACTTTATAAATATATATATATATTAAGGTGCTCTATTCCTAGCGATTCTAATTAACAGGTTGAGAGGAGAACCAAGACCAAAAAAAACAAAAACAAAAATCTGACATGAAGCTCCTAAGGGGATCCTTAAAAGCACTCGGCTCACCCAGGTTTGAGAATCTATACTACTTAGAGGTCACAAAACTGGCTGCCTGTGGGCTAAAACCCACTCACAGCAATGATTTTCTTGGCCCATAAAATGTTTTCACATGTTCTGAATAAACATAAAATATTCACATTTACAGCTTCTCTTGAATAAGTAAAATCTAAAAAAAAGAGAACCTACATTATGGAATGACAACAACTTACTACAGCTGTTAGCAATTGCCTCCTTTACGCATGTATTCCATCATTTGTTTATTCAAAGTAATATTTATTTATAGCATACTGTACATAAATCCTCTAGTTGCTCAGAAAATTAAAAAAAAAAAAAATAGAAAAAAATCCTATCCTCTAACTACTGGAAATCAAACTCTCATGGGAAAAACAGAGAACACATTATGTGCTCTGTGTGTCATGACTGTCACTCTCAGTCATCGTGGTATCCAAGACACGACAGCTAAGTGTCTTTAGGCCATTTAACACCACACTTGCACGTTTATATATTTAAAAGTAAAGACAATTTCTCTCTTCCCTTTTTATTTTTATATTAATTAGAGCAGGGATTGTTTCTACGAAAAAGAAACAAAATGTTCAGTGGCTCAACCCAAAATAACCTGGTTTCTCTTTTGTTCATTGCAGTTCAGTGTGTGTGTTCTTCCAAGCGGTGACTTAGGAATTCATTTTCCATTAAGCGTGTGATTTTTAGACCCCCTGAGACTTTAGGATCATCTGTGATCACTCAGCGGAAGGGCAAAGAAAGGTTGTGCATCTGATAATTCTGCAACTATGCAATATGGTTAGAAGGGATGTATTTCATTGCTTCTGACATTCCTTTGGTGAGAACAAGTCCCATAATTCCCTGAGATGCAAGGGCTGCTGGAAACTAAAGCCCCACCCTGGCAGCTCTTCCAATTCTACAGTACAGAAGAGAGAATAAGAATTTCTTATCTTTGCCGAACATTCAAAATGTGTAACAAATGGAAGGGGGTTACATAATTCAAGAAAACAAGAGAGAACATTTTTCTATTTTATTTCGTACAACATGCAAAACAGAGAGGCTAGATGAAAAGCTCTACCATGTCAATAGCATAGATTTGTGTTATATTCCTGGTACCTGTAGGCAATTGAGTTTGACTTGTGATCTAGCCCAAATCTTGATTTTAGGATGTGAGAAATGATCACAAAAGAATATAAGATCTTTGTAAGATCAAAAATGAATTAACAGCAGAGCCAGAAAAAACAAAAACAAAAAAAACAACCATGAAATAATCCTCCTAACTTCAAGTTGAGTCCAATTTCTATTATCCTTTTCATCTGTATCATTTTATAACTATATAAATTATGTAGATAGTTGTTTTCAAGTCTATACATATATTCTCTTTATACTTATATGTTAACAGGTACCTGTTTATTTTTATCTTCACAGTATTTCTCTTCTCTCTGGTAAGTGCACTTCCTTAGTAAAACTTCACCTCCTTTTTTGTTTTGTTTTTCCATGATTATTATGGGGAAGCAGTTAATGTATCCTGCTATTATGGCCACAGAATTGAATATATTACATAAACTTTTACATCGTAGTACACATACATTGCCGAGAACTTACCCATGAATGCTGAAATTATATAAAGTGGGCCAATGAGAGATCTTCCTTAGTAACGGAGTGGAACAACAGGAGGACTTTCCAGGACTCGGTCCTTCCCTTCCTTTTAGTGATGGGACAGCATTTGATACGATCCCTTTACCTCACTTTCTATAATGTTTGAAAGGTAAACAAATCTCTCCTCTCCGAATAAGTCAAGGACTGGTGATAATATTTCATCTGAAATGTTCTTGTCCTCTGAAACCACAGAGCTGGGCCATTAGGAAAATGGCCTGAAGGAGACATAATGGACCTGAGAGACATCATATGAATGGGAGTAGGGCTGAGGGCATATTTATATTCCTTTGGTTAACGTGGCAACTTTGCACGAGTTTCCTAAAAGTTGAATGATCACTGCTGAAGATGATTGGGATATAAGCTGACTCCCTATATCAGTCCACAATTTCAGCTCATGAAGGAAGTTCACTGGGGGTAGGGTCTGGAGAAGCAATAGACTGTGGCGTTGATTGCATAGGAAAAGTAGGAAAAAAAGAAGTTAAGCCGATATACCGGTAAATTTTCCCAAATGAGAGGATTGGGTAGGACACGGCACTCTAAAGAACTAACAAATATACTATCACAAGTGTGTCAGGGTGCCACACAGAAGAAAGTGACAGGCAGTATGGGTAAGACAGAATAGCAGCAAACACCACTAAAAAGAGAACAGCAAAGACATGTGAATGTACAACACTGTTCATAGAAGATAAGATAAACCAAGCAAAGAAGAGATAGCTAAGCATAATCAGTAATACTAGAAACAAAGAATATTTTTCCTCTCTCCCCTCTGCCCCAATACAAGAGAAGATATTAATGGTAGGAGGGACCACGTGATGTCCAGTATCTTCCTTCAGAATGCTGCAGCTACAAGTTTAACCTCAGGTCTAATATTAGTGGAATTCAGAAGGGTTTTGATTCAAGTACCTCTTTTCAAAATAAATGGGACAGGGTTTTACTCAGTGACAGACTATTTTTGTAGACAACAGATTTGGTGTCAAACTGACTTATCCACCCTTCTTTTTATATTTTTGTTTTTAGAGCAAGTCTATCTTTCCTCCTTATGGTAATTTTTTTTTCTCTCCACAGTATTCATTGCCTTTTAATACATGATATATTTTGTGGAAGATGTAACAGCTCAGTATTGGACTCTCTAGCACCTTCTACTTATTTGACCAGTTCTTCTGAGACATTCCTAACTGAGAGCCTTTGGGGAAGGGGGAGGATGAAAAGCCTGAGGAGGGGCTGAGTCCAGGGAAAGGCATCCCTTTCCCTGGCAGAGGCTGGTTAGTGATTCACCAAACTCATTTCTCTTTCTCTTGGGCAAATTGCACTCAGCTTTCACCACCCTTGCAGATACATACAACTCTGTGACAAGGTTCTGAACAGTGGAATGTGGGTGGAAATGACATATACCATATAGGGGCTTAAGCCTGAACATAGCCTCCCACACAATTCTCTATTTTCTTGATTCCCCATCTGCTGGCCAGATTAGGCATCCCTCTGAGATTTGAGGGACCCAGAAGAGGCACAATCACAAGACACAGAAGCTTGAGGGCTTGTATTACCTATGAAAGGCTGCCTACCAAACACCCACCCTGACTGAGAAACAATGTATGAAGCCACTGAGAATTTGTTTCAGCAATTCTCCTACCCTAATCAGAAATGATTTATCTGTTTCCTCCCTGTACTCTCGGGTTCCATGAAAAATCTAAATATTTTGGGGATGTTTGATTTTACTGCTGAGCCATAATCAGGGACATTAAAGACGTGCTTCTAAACTCGTTACATGTGCATTGGTTTGCTATGGCCCACTGATCACCACAAGGGGGCAGAGCTGCCTAATCCCATCAATCAACCAAAATTTGCATTTATGATCCACTCAATAGATAGGTTTTTCTCTGGCTCTCTGGACTTTTATTCTATGACTTCAGCCACACAGTAGGTCGGCATAAAATTTTTTAACTGGGCCTGTGTTCACTTCTGTCCCAGCTTCTACTATTTCCTATCCAAACCTTAGGAACAAAATACATTCAATATAGGAAGTGTCCCTTACTACTTAATAGTCTGTAGCTCTATTTTGTATTTTATTGATATGCATATATCATGGTGTGTATTTACATGTATATAGAGAGAATGTTGTTTGAATAACTACATATAGACACATATACATTTATAAGTACTTACATGAGGTACATATTCACATAGTTAATGACTGTAGATCTAAAGGACTTTGTTGACGACTTAAGTCATACCTCCCCAAAGTTCTGAATATATTGGGTCCAAGCCAATTTTAAGTTATATGTTTACACATGTATGCATGGAATGGATTACACGTTTAGAAGGTATAGATCTCTCTCCATCTTTGATAGGGGTCTTTTAAAAATATACTGAATGGAGTAATTGTTTATATAAAGCTACTACATAACCTGAATGAATCGTGCAAGTCACAGAGCCGAGTCACCAGGGTATCAATGACTGTATGCAATATTCCAGTGTCATGTAGTGGATTCATCTAGACCTAGTTCTGAACTAAGAGCTTTGGTTGAAGGTGGTCACAACTGCAAAACTGGCGTTACAAAGAGGTACTTATAGAAGTCAGGAGGAGGAGAAAGGTAGAAGAGAGAAAGAGGAGTAGGCAGAGAGGAAGAAAGAGGGGAAAAGGAGAAGAAAACGGAGAATTTCTCACACAAAAGGAAAAGAGAACATGGTTTTCTCAACAGGGCTTAGTAAAGAGAAGTATCATGAAAAATAATTCATCCAAATCATAATGTATGTTTTCTTTTTTAGTTCCTTTGTATCTTTCCCCTTAGTAATTAAAACAAGATTTTGCTTCTGGAAAGATGTGCATTATTAATGCAGAAATGCAAAGAGAAAGGAATGACAATGTTCCATCTTTAACTTCCAAAATAATTTTCAGCTCATTACCAAGATAACAGTTTGAGTCACAGAAGTTTTGTTTATAAAAATAGTTCTGTGAACATAAAAACCAAGCCCTGGAGAAGCTAGATAAGACCAGGGAGATGGATATATATTTCTTAATGTTTTATTTAATATATAATTCATTTATTTATGTAAAAATTTATACATTTTATATAAAATTTTATACAATACACTATGGTCCCTAAGTAGTTATACAGTATAGTTCATTTGCATTTTATAAAATTGCTTATTACATTTGTGTTTGTTTAACACTCTTCAATCTTATAAGTGCTCAAAATATCTTCTATCGATGTGGCAACATTCCTCAAACCTGTCTAGTACACTGTGACACACAGTGTGATGTAAATTCCGGTCTGTTGTGATGAATTTCACTGACTCAACATACTTTTGTGCCACCCTGTATATTTATATGAATAAACTCATTTACTTAAATTTTACTTACTAAAACTTTAATTCATAACTGTCACACTGTTTAAATTACATGTTAACAGCTATGATATTTTTTAGAGGCCTGCTATAAGATTGTTGAGAACATTTTTCAGATAAAATTGGAAGAATTTAGAATTCGTTCTCTTCCACTCTTTGTCAAGGACTTCACAATATTTTAAGGCAGAATGATTTGCAAACTTTGAGACAGACTTGCCGGAAAATTGCCTAAAATAATTTTTTGTTTTGTTTGTTTGTTTCTTCTCTTGTTGCGGACATTTTGGGTTTGGAGGTAGGAACTCTAGTCCTCTCCCATTTTTCTTGCTTCATAGGCTTCTCATAGTCAATGAGAAACCAATGGCACCAGGAAGTCATGATAGAAAATTCAAAATAAAAATGGCCTTGATTCAACTTGACAGTACTAAACATCATGCACACTCTTTGGCTGGACGTTAAGGAGAATAGAAAACCCAAGAAGAGAGAGACATCAGGAATCTCTCTTCAGTTCC
This sequence comes from Craseonycteris thonglongyai, assembly GCA_004027555.1. Classification (NCBI taxonomy): domain Eukaryota; kingdom Metazoa; phylum Chordata; class Mammalia; order Chiroptera; family Craseonycteridae; genus Craseonycteris; species Craseonycteris thonglongyai. Next base: position 15,096 of record PVKE010021141.1, on the reverse strand, counting down.
CTGTTCTGGTGTACCTTATGAAACAGAGTTCCTAAGATTGCTCTGATCCTAAGTCAAATTTCATTCCACTGAGTCAATATTTCAGATTTTTTTTATTGTTCTCTGTGTTTCAGGAAATTAATAAGACTTTTTTATGTTACTTCTACACATATTTTTCTATGTTTTTTTCTAGCTTTGGTCAGGAAAAAATTTTGAAAGAGTTTGAATTGGCAAAAATCATCAGGTCATATGATTCTCTGGAGGTTTGCATCTTTCAAGATCTTTGAGGTATTTTGTAATTTGATATACTGTGGAAAATTGGTAGTAATGCAAATCATTCTCTTCCAGAGATATAAAAATGAATTTTGTCCAGTGGTAGTGCAATTCATGCTCACCCTCTCTGTGAAACTGTCAATTTCCTATGTATTAAATTCATCTCAGCATTTTTTAATTGCATATGTATGCAAATGCTGATTGGATTACTTTTTTAACCAGTTTACGGAATTTGCTAAATAAAATATGTGACATGTGTTCATTTTATATTTACACTAGTCATGATACATTCCTTTATAAAAATATATATATTTTTATAGGAACCCAAGATCTAGGAAAAGTCATCACTATGGAGTTTGAGGAGAGGCTTATTTTAGAAGGATGAACACTAACATCTTTAATGTGTCTGGCTTTCAATTTAGGGTAGTTATTCAGAGTTATTCAACTAGAAGCCTTCTCCAAGAACATTGACTACACAACTGAATTCAAAAGGAGAAATTAGATAGGTGGCTTCTACAAATCACTGCTCTGTAGCATTTGCACAACACCATATTCCTTTTCTCTGAGTCAGGGAATATATATGAGTACTAATTAGTGTGGAGGTTTGCTTCTTGTGTATTTCTTTGGTACATAGATTTCTGACTCAAACCTTCTGAGTCATACTTTCTTTTCCATAAGAAATAGCCAATGTTTGTGGGTTCTGGCATTTTTAGTTCATACTTCTCTTATAGCATTTAATATATTTTTGTTTCTTAATACATCGGCTATATGATTATCATATATTAAAATTCATTTATTATGTGAGTTCAAAACACTTGGGCTCTCATTAATTCAAAGAAATCTGACATAGGTTGTAATATGTGCCAAGCAGTTTTGTAAGTATTTGAGGTACAGGAATATACTAGACAGATAATGAGTCCAACTCAATAAAATTCATATTCTCATAAGGACAATAGGAAAACATGCAAGTAAAAGGTTCAGTGAATAAAATAAAAGATAAATTTAGATAGTAATAAGTACTATGAAAGAGGTTGTAGTAATTACATCTTTCATGGAAGTCAAAGGAGGTTTCTTGGCAAATGACTTTAGATAGTGATAAGTACTATGAAAGAGGATGTAGTACATCATTCCTGGAAGTCAAAGGAGGCTTCTTGGCAAAGAAAATATTTGAGCTGGGACCTTAATGTTGTGAAAAGTAAGACAGAAAAGGTCCCAGAAAAGAGTGTACCAATCATAAAAATCTGAAACCGCAACAATCTCTTAATGATTTTAATGCAGATATTTATTTCACAGTATTAAAAGATAAATGTTAAAATGTTATAATATTAAATATTATTGATTAATATAATCTAGATGTGGACTTTTTGCCTACTGGATTAGAAACATCCTAAATTGATTAGGATACTAGTTTATTGTAATTAATTTGTTTTTCAATAAAGGTGGATAGAAGAGAGAAAGGTTGATGGAAGGTTAATAATATTACATTTGCAATACTGTTCACCTAATACCCATTGTCTATTACTTCTTAAAATAAAAAAACCCAAAAATTATTTTATTAAATTTATTTGGGTGACATTTGTTAGTAAAATTATATCTTCTTTTTATATTCTTTATTCTTTATGTTATATTTAAGTTATAATGCCCTGTTCTGTCATTTTGTCTTTATATTTTAGTTTGAATAGCCTCCTTCAGTATTTCCTATAATTGCAGGTCTTATGGTAGAAAATTTCTTCAGCTTCTGTATATCTGGGAAGTTCTTTATTCCTCCTTCATATATAAAGGATAACTGCAAAATATATTATTTTTCACTGGTAATTTTTCTCTTTTAATCATTTGAATATTTTATTCCACTCCTTGTTGTCTTGTAGAGTTTCTGCTGAAAAGTCTGATTATAATTCAATGGACCTTCCTTTGTAAGTTACTGTCTTCTTTTCCTGGCTGCTTAAAGAATTTTTCCTTTGTCATTAGTCTTTGACAGCTTCAATATAATGTGCCTTGAAGAAGACCATTGGGACTGAGACAATTAGGTGTTCTGTTTCCCTCTTGGTCTTGAGGATCCAGTTCTTTCCTTAGATTTGGGAAGTTCTCATCAACTATTTGTTCGAGTAGACTCTATGTGCCTTTCTTGCTTTCTTCTTCTTCTAGAATACCCATTATTCTTATATTGCTCTTTTTGAGGGCATCAGTTAGTTATTATAAAGTTCCCTTCAATTATTTTAACTCTCAAGTATCTCTTTTCTTCCATCTGCATCAGTTCCAGATATCTATCTTTGATATCACTAATTCTCTCCTCCATCTAGTCAGCTGTTTCCTAAGCTCTCTATTTCATTCTTCATCTCTTTTTATTTAGCTGTTCATCTTTACCAGAACTTGTTGTTGTTGTTTGTTTTTATACATTTCAATCTCTTTGGTAAAGTATTGATTTTACTTGCTAATTTTATTTCTGAATTTCTTGTGTATCGCTGAGTTCTTTCAGAACTACAATCTCAAATTCTCTGTCATTTAACTAATGTATTTTCATTTCTTTAAGTTTATATTATGAAAAATTTTAATTTTTCTTCCTGAACTGTCTTGTTATCTTGGTTGTACATAGTAATTGATGAATTATTCCTCTTCCTAGGCATCTATGGGTATAAATTCTCAGCATGTTGATAATAAGTGGTATTTCTTATGATTTCCAGTAGGTGGTGCTAGAGTGTTTTTTTTTTTTCTTGCTCTGTTCCAGCTAGTGATGGTGGAAGATTCCTGGGGAGGTGGGCATCTCCTCTGTGACCAGATCACCTGGATCTCAGGGCACCACCCTTGTGGCAAGATGTCATGGGTGATGGGGTTCTGAGCCCCTGAAATCCCAGTGCTGCCCCTGCAGTCATACTCAGAGCTGTGTGCTTCACCAACCCTTGGATGCCCTTGCTGGGATCAGCACCAAAGGGTCGGGGGAGGAGACAGGGAGTGGCAGCTGGTGTGTTTGTGGCTTTGTTCTCCTTCGAGCAATGGCAACTGCCAGACCACGACTGTCTCACCCTTTATACCTCCTCTCTTGTAACTGGAATTAGCTGCAGCATGCATCTGCCACTCAAGAACTGTCTCTCCAGTTCTCAGAGCTGTTGATATCTGCTCTTTAACCTGACACTGCTACAGTTTTTTTCTGGAGCCTGCTGCTAGCTCTGAAAGGGTGGGTGAAGGCCACCAAGCTCCATGACTTTGTTTTCTGCTTGGCAGAAGCTGCTACTAAACCATACTTGTCTCACTTCTGTATTATGTTTCTGTCCCAGTCACTGAGCTTAACCATATTATCAGCTGATCACTCAGGCAGGAATGCTTGGGGTCACAGAGTATGTATCTAAAGCCTAAATCCTACCTTCTCCTGGAACCACAGTGAGCTCTAGGCTGCATCTGCAGCTCTTGTCTCTGTTCTTTTCCCTCCTCCCCTGTTCCCCCAGATTCACCTACCTTTAGGTGTTACCATGAGCAGATCTCAGAAGTATTTGTTACACAGGGAATTCTTTGCTGAATTATAGCTGCTCAACTTGTTGTAACATGAAGGGGAGAGATCAAGGGGAACCCCACGTGCTGCCATGTTTCTGATGTCACTCCTCTATTTCTTTCTTACCAAAGGAAATCCTATTTTGTTGGAAGAACTGATCCTCCACACTTAAAAAATATGTATTAGTCTTCTATTTTTGTTAAAACAAATTACTACCAACTTGGTGGCTTAAAACAGCACACACCTTCCAACCATGTAGGTCAGAAGTCTGGTGTAGGTTGCCATTGGTTAATTCAAAGTGTTACCACGTATTTCTTTCTAGAGGCTTTAGAAGAAAATCCATTTCTTTGATTTTTCCAGCTTCTAAATATTGACCATATTCCTTGGCACATGATCATCTTCCTCAATCTCAAAGCCAGCAACTACAAGTTGAGTCTTTCACATGCCATGTCTCTGATCTGTCTTCCAGTGCCATAACTCTCCCTCTGATCCAGCTGGGTAGGGCTCTCAGTTTTTAATTTTGAACTGAACTGGGGGCCTCACCGCATTCGGGAAGCACACCCCTGTTCAGCAAGTGGGTCCGCCTTGGCCGGAGCTGGGATTAGATCCTTGGTCCTCGGGGCTTCAAAGCGAGCACTTAACCCACTGAGCCATCCCAGCTTTCTCGGCTCTCAGTTTTTAAGGACTTGTGATTAGATAGGTGCCTATCTCAATAGTCTAGTTTAATCTCCTCATCTTAAGGATTTGTATTTTAATCACATTCTCAAAGGATCTCTTGCCAGATAAAGTAACAAATTCAGAGGTTTGTGAAATGAAGACATGGACATTCTTGGGAAGCCATTATTCTGTCTACCATAGGCAGCCACCCACAGTGGGCTGGTCATGTGATATGCTTTAGTTGATAGAACATAAAAGGAGTCACTGACATTTCTGGGCAAGTTCCTTAACAAGAAAACAGATTTTGAGGTTTCCTGGGCTCTTTGCTTGATCCTGTACCACCCGGCTGCCTGAAACATGACTGAGATGAGCTGAACTTCCAGCAGTTATCCTGAGAGCGGGAAGACAAGTGCTGCGAAGAGAAAGCTGGAAGCAGTTCCTGTGCAGTCCCTAGGCTGCCTACGTCTGGACTTCTTTTATATAAAGAAAATACCTCTATATATTTAAGCGATCATTTTATTGGAATTCTCTTAATAGCTTTAGGACAAATTCCTAAACAATAAGCTTCATTCAAGTAAGGCTGACTTGGTTGTTACAAAAGAGAAAGATCTACATTGATTGTAGGATGGGTTTCATTTTAATGACTGAATGAGATTATCCATACAGCAGTCTTACTCACTGGTGGGCCACAGTCTTCAACCAGTTGAATTGACAAACCATAAAAACCTGGACACGTTTAGTTATCTAGAAAGACAATGCAAAGTTGATGGTCTATTAACAGCTTAACTGTAATTAAGCCAACAATCAGGCATCAATATAAATGTCAGTATCATAAGAAAATGGATTTTGCTGCAGAATAGTATGGTAATAAATTTAATTAGAACTGTAATTGCTTTTTGAATCAGCAAATCTTGGATGCCATAAAAAAATATTAACACTTGTAATTTGTCATATATGTGCTGTTTTATGTCTAACTTTAGAAAACATTGCATTCTCATGTAAAATATCCAAGGAATTGCATAATATTAGAATATATTGATAATATCAGAAGAAGTAAAAAATCTTTAAGAGCTAAGTTTTAAAATAAAAGCTAACAATATTTATTTTAGGTTAATCAAAGTCTTAAATCCCTGTGTTTTATTATTTATTTATGGTGCTCTCTAGATTATAACAATCAATAGTTTTTCAATTAATGTTTCACTGTGAATTGTTTTATATTTTAAAAAGAAGTGAAGTGTCTGATTAAAACAAATATTTTTCTAATGGCATTAGATGAACTGAGCCTTTGAATCACAGATCACTGAATAATGAAACTTTTGTTTCACAGTTTCAGAGGACTAATTTTCTGCTTGTTTTCAATATGCCAAGTCATAGCAGTGCGTGCTCTGGGAACCCTTTTGGATAAAAGTACAGCATTGTCTTAGTTCCATACCTATATTATGTTTTGCGACATTGCACCCAAAATGAATATCATCTGTCCTAAAATTTTTGATCTGGTAATAATCTTATTTTGTTATGCATTAGTAAATAGGAGATTCAGTTTTGTAGCTTGGTTTGTTCATCCAGTCTTGTTCATCTCTTTTATAATTGGAATTTATAAGTGTTAGACAAAATTTTATATGATATACTCACCTCATTACCTGACAGCATGTAAAAAAAATACACCCAATTTTGCATTCATTAATAAATTAAATAACAAAATTGGGGGGAAACATTATTTTCAACAGAATGCTACTCTGATGGCTTGAATGGTGACAGGTACCCACAATATCCCTGGAATCTATGAATGTTACTTTATTTGGAAAAAGAAATTGAGGACAGACAAAAAGGGAATAAAACCAAGAGACACAGAGGACAAGACAATGTGATGATACAGGCAGAGATGAGTGGAGTGATGCAGATGACAGCCAAGAGATACCAAGGACTGCCACCAGAAGCAAAGAGAATGGCCCCAACCCCTGGGGAAAGCATGTGACACCTTGATTTTGGAATTCTGGGTATTTTAAGACATCTTGTTCATGGAAATTTGCTACAGGAGCCACAGAAGCAGCACAGCTACCATTTTCAAATAATTTTAATCCTTACGTATTACTGAGTGTGTCCTTTGTTTCTCAAATCAATTTGCTAAAATTAATATTTGGTCCTTTTCACTAACTGAAAAATTGTATCTAAAAATTTCCTTAGATTCAGATTAAATGTAGCAGATTAAATACTCATATATAATTTTTATTCCAGTCCTTCTGAACTCCCACTTATAATGATAGCAGCATGTTTTATTTATTTCTAATCACAAAGTCTAACAAAATGGGAGAGAAGACAACAGTAAACACATTATGGAAAATGAAAAGCACCACCAAAGTAAGTCATCACTGACTCAGAAGACCAGAAGAAGCTGAATCCTAAAGCAAAAGGGGGAAGTTGAGAAACAGCCTGAGTCTCACAGAATAAATCAAAACAGGAGATTGGTAGAAAATCTGTTTACAGATCTAACAAAATATCCCCAGCCTGCCTGCCCCCAGACTCCCTCCCCAAACAGATCGCCTACCCTTCTTGGGAGAGGGAGGTCATTGCCCTTTTCCCAAATGCACACATGTGTTCTTGCAGAAGACTAGAGGTGCATTCTCTGAAGGAAGGAAAACAGCCATCTTTACAAGAGATACCTAAGCCTCCTAAGCCTTGAAGAAAGGGTTACTATACTAAAACAGAGAACTTGAGGGGAAACATACTCACTGAACATTAAAATCTCTGCTTCTTTCTGCTCTTGGCCCTCAGAAAGTTGACTAATATGCTCCAGGAAGAGGCTGAAAAATCCATCTCTGTAGACTCAGACCAATGAGAGTAAATCAACCAAAGATACTGATGGTCTCTGGTTCCCCTTTACGGTGAAACCAGAGTCAAGGATCCAATCCTCTCCATCATCAGGGATCCCCTTAGCTTCCAGGGTTCCCCTGCTCAATGTGGGAAGACCTCTAACAATAACTAGCCACTGAGGGAAGCAACTGGTATGAAAGATCAAAATCAAAATGTCATCATAGGAAAGGAAGCAACTCACAGAGAAAATAAAACTGCACAGAGGAAAAGGGAACATGTATCCTTAGTATCACTAGCCTAAGAAAGATAACAGTGATATTACAAATATTAAAAAGAGTATTAAGTTAATAAAAAAAAGTAGAATAAGAAGGCAATTTCAGTAATTAAAACTTTGTTGGTAAAAATGAATATTAAATATTCATTTGTAGGGGAAGCCGGGATGGCTCAGTGGGTTAAGCATTCACTTTGCAGCGACGGGGACCGAGGATCGAATCCCGGCCCTGGCCCGTGCGGAACCATATGCTGAACTAGGAGCTCCCCCAGTTCAGTTCTCTCTCTGTATCTCTCTCTCTTTCTCTCTCTCTCTCTCTCCTCTCTCTGTCAAAAATAAATAAATAAAAATGTATTTAAAAAAATATTCATTTATAGAATTGAAAATAAAGTTGATAAAAATCTCCCTTATATAGAATAGAAAATATGACACAATATATTGGGAAAAAAAGAAAAAATGAAATTTAGAGATTTAGGCCTAAAGTCTAACGTTCCAATAGTAAAGGTCACAGAAAAGAACAGAAAAACAGAAGAAAATCATTAAATAGCTCAATATATCTCATAGAATTGAGAAATGTGAATTTCCAGATTGGAAGCATTGGTGGAATACTCAAAAGAATGATTAAAAGACCTTCACCCACTTAGAGCTACATGGTTGCAAAAGTAGTTCTTTCTGTTACTGTTGCTATTGTACTATTTATTATTGGACTTGATAGCAGAAGGTTCTTCCCCAGTTCGGCTTTAAATCTTCTTCCTTTTACTTGCATCCATTGCCTTATTTTTGTCCTCTAGAGCAGGGATGTCAAACTCAATTAAAACACCGGCCATTTGGTGCAACAGGCAAGATTCACGCGGGCCACATCACATTTACAAATGTCACCGGCACTGAGTCAGCGCGTTTATACACGCCCACAGGCCCCCTGGAAAGGCACTGGGCCACGTGTATACTCGTCTACAGTAGTTAAAGGGTTAACGAGGGAATTGTGTGTACGGTATTGCCTCCATCTCCCCTAAGCGCTATTTTCTTCATAATATTTTTTTTCTATTTTCATTTTATTTCAGAGCATCGTGAGCCACAAAAAATTACCTCGGGGGCCGCATGCGCCTGCGGGCCGCCAGTTTGACACCCCTGCTTTAGAACAATACAGATCAATCTAATCCCTTAGCACAGGATAGCCTTAAAATATTAAAGGTAAGACTTCGTATTGCTCTCCTTTCTTCTCCAAGCAAAAAAGCTTGGGGTTTGTTTTTGTTTTTTCTAATTCTTGTTCAACATTATTGCTGGGTCCTTGGTCATTCTAACAATAGCACCTGCCAACTCCCCAGCCTCTCCCAACCCTGGAGACACTTCCCTCAGTCCCAAATTTGACCTGCAACCCTTACCTCTTCAATACAAAGTCATTTCTCTTCCACCTCAAAGATATCTTTAAATTAGTTTGGTTGACTTTAGAAATCATTTCCTCTTGTTATGTAACCAATACATTATTTTATGTGCATTGTTTCAATCTTTAAAGCATTCTCAAAAGCTAATAAATGAATCAAAATGTGTTGTGAGTGAAAAGAAAAAGAATTAAACATAAAAGAGAAGTATAAAAAATGTAGGCCTACACAGTCATATTATCAATAATTTTTACAATTTGGGGCATGCAAAATGCTAAAACATTAAAATGGAGAAAGCCACATGAAATGATCAGGAATTAGCATTTTTGTTGGATTTTTCAACAGCAACACTAAAAGCTGTAAGACAACAAAACAACGATGAAAAGAAACAACAGGAGTTATTTTCAACCTAGAATTCCATATATAGTGATATCATTAATTCAAACTAGGGTCGAATACAGGTACTTTCTTACAAGTAGATGTCAAAAGTTCTACTTGAATGTATGCTTTCTCAGAGGCTTATTTTGGAGATCCTCCTTCAAAATTTAGGAGTAAACAAAGAGAGGAAGGTATAGGAGTCAGCACACAAGAGAGATATTAAAGAGTTCTCTGGGATGAAGGGGAAAAAAAACATGAATGATAACTGTGCAACACAAATAAATGACATGTATCCAGAATTATTATTTCAGGTGGTACTAGATGTCTCTAAGAAATGAGATTTAGATAATTTGATGGGAAGAGTATAGCTGAATTTATAGTAAGTACATAAAAGACTAAACTGTACCTGCATTTTTGTTATGTTTTGTCTGTGACACAACTCTCATGTTCCTAAATCATTTAAATGTAATATTTAGAGGATCAATGTACAATTTTAAAAGTTTAATGGGTTATAAGTATTGCAATAAATAACTTTAATATCTTTGAATTAATGTATAAAATATAGACGACTTTAAGCATGGTTCTTACAGTTTCATAAAGGAAAACAAATGTACTAGTTTCACTGAATCCCACACTTTGAACACGATCCCCATTTAGTCTGGGTCACTGTCTCTTTAATTTGGGAAATAACTGATAGACTTGTCACTAGCCACAGATAAGAAGCAGGTGCAGGGGAGACGACCTTATTCAAACACTGCTGTTTCTCCTCTCCCACCGTCAGCACAAAAAGGTCAACTGGAGAAAACACCAGCACAGATGCAACATTTAACTACAAATCACCTCAAACTCTTAAATACTCAACTAAATTTTTCCGCTCTTTTTCATTTCTACTGGCATTTCCCAGGAGTACCAAATGTGAAACAGGCTTACTATTTATCAGACCAGAGAAAGCGCAGTGGGGTTTTGCACTGACCTTAGAAAAGCATTGATAAAAGTAAAGCTTGTCTTATTGTACACTACAAAATACAAAATTATGCATGCATATTTTATTATTTGATCTGAACATGCGATACTGCATTTTATTGGTATCTACTATCTGATTAAAATGGGATTTCTTAATTTATTCTGACATGCATAAAGCTCCAAAAGTGCTATTACGCCAATAGCTTTCCAGTAACTGTAGCTACTAAAATAGCCTTGCTTTCTCTGTAAGCTGTGAAACTAAATAGCTGAAAACCATGGGTCAAGCTAATTCACCATATGTCTTCTGAAAGCCAGCTTGTATTTCTACTCTTTCAGTGTTGGATTTCTAAACGAAACATGCTATTTGTTTAAAAATTAAAGTTGGGAAATTAAGGTCCTGACTTAACATTTTTTGAAGTTAATGATTTCATGGGATTTTAAAATATAATACTATTATTTTAACTCTTCTCAGAGGAATTTTATTCTGCTGACATTTTGGGCCCAAAGTCCTGAAGGCATATGGGAGGATGCTTTTGTGCATTACCACTTCCCCAAAGCAATAACAAGATGGTTTTTTATAACACGTATGTATTTTAGGTGTTGTTTTCGTTTGTTAGAGCTGCCATTACAAATGTTCACAGAAATCTGTCGTCTCACTGTTTCAGAAGCTGGGAGTCTGAAATCAAGATGTCCAGGGAGTGGGTTCTTTCTGAGGACTGTGGGAGAAGAATCTTTTCTAGGCCTCTTTCTCTGGTTGGCCTCTTTCTTCTCTTTGTGTCTCTTCCCACGGCAAACTCCCTGAGTGTGCTTGTCTCCCAATTTCCCCTTCCCAGCAAGGCCCCAGTTGTACTGGATTAGGGCCCACTCTCCTGACTTCATTTCAAGTTAAAGACCATGTTTACAAATAAGACCACAGTCTGAGGTACTGGGAGTTAGGATTTCAAAATATAAATTTGAGGGAGGGGCACACAATGCAATTCATAACCAGAATAAAATAATTATTTAAATTATTCTAGAAAACATTCCTCAGGCATTCTATTCTAAACTCATAGAAATCAGACTTATCTTCTTACTAATTTACAAAGGTTTCTGATTTCAATGAATTTTATGGGTGTCTTCCTACGATGTAGTCTGGTAAGTACAAATCTACCAAATAGCTCTTGTCTGTATCTTTAGAGATAAGTTGCTTCATACTACCCCTCTAGGCCATTAGTAAAAGTATGAGAACACACATGCCCACAAGCACACATGGTCTGAACTAATTTGTCAACTTAGTTAACATTTGAAAGTGTCTACCCATTATGTTTCTTAATATAAAAGTGAAAGAAATTTTACCAAATTTGGCAAACTGAAAGAAAACATTTAAAAAGTCAATATTATGTGCAGTTAAAGTAAAATTTAAAGATATATCAATATACTCCAAATAACATTTTGACTAAGAGTTTAAAAACTGAAACGGGAAGCCGGGATGGCTCAGCAGGTTAAGGGCTTGCTTTGAAGCCCCAGGGACTGAGGATCGAAACCTGGACCCAGCCAGTGCAGACTCATACGCTAAATTGGAGTGTGCTTCCCATGTGGGAGGTCCCCAGCCCAGTTCCCACAGATAGAACAAAAACCATGTGAAAACCATGTAGAAAACTGATAACGTACAACTGGGCCCTCCTCCTTCTCTCTGTCTCTCTCTGTCTCTGTGTGTGTCAAAAACAATAAAAGAAATCTTTTAAAAAATTGAAATAAATTTTAATAGAAGTGTTATAGTTACTGGTGATACTAATGGTATGTGTCATAAAAGTGATTTGTTAAGGAATCATATTTCAAATAAATCAAGGGTAATGTAATTATCAAATAACCTTAAAAGCCACATTGCAGATATAATATGAAACAATATAGTTAGTTCTGTAAGTTGTACTAGAGTACACTTATTCATTCTTTTTATTTGCATACAGAACATGCTTAAAAACTCCAAATTCCCTTACTATTACACAATTGTTTATCAGTCAACAATTTCTATAGCTAACTGATACTTACGGGTTATTTTTTTGTTACAGAAAAAAATATATAGTATTTTAGTTGAGTAGAGTAAAAGTAATGTTCTTAGTATCTTCTACTATCACGCACATTTTTAAAATTTCCAAGGACATACTGTTTTTGTTGGTTTTATACCTAAGATCGCTAATGAACCTCCCTAGATTTAGGCACCTGAACTTTCTAACTTGACTCTAAAGGGCATTGCAAGGTTAGTTAAAGCACTTAAGTGAAGATCTATGTCATCAAATCCTCCACTCCATCAGTTCATCTGGGTCTTGATAGTCCATATTAGTAAACAGAAAATGTATAAACAAGTAACTGGTCTGTCAAAAAAATAGGCACACATTTATATGTGAATTAAAATATTCAACAGCAGTCTTCATCTTGGAAAATCCTAAATAATGAAATCATTATAGAATATTGCTTCTAAAGCCTAAGCTTAAGAGAAGGCTGACATGCAAGAACTTTAGTAAATGCCACCAGTAGAGAAAAAACCAGTTTTGGAAATGCATTATTTAAAATAAAACTTTCCATATTATATTTTAATATGAATAATTGTTTTGATTTTTCTATTTAGGTTATTATATTCTTAAAAATGAGAGACTATTGATAAATGTCTTTTAAAAATGATACTGTGTATCTAGTGTCATCTATATTTGTTGTTGCATTTAAGGCAACGTGACCAGACGTCCTGCTTTTGGTGGGACAGTCCTGATTTTTAACAATTTGTCCCTCGTCCCGCGGCATTTTAAAAAAGTCCCGATTTTTGGAAAGAATGCACGACAAGCTAGGGAACGGCAGGAGATAGACCAAATTTTTAATCAAGAACCCCCTCCCCCCGGTCAATGGTGTCCCGCTTTACCAATGTTAAAATCTGGTCACCTTAATTTAAGGTAGTATTAATATTGAGAGCTTTATTTTCATTCACACCAGTACAGCCAATTGAATTCTACCAGTAGGAGAAACTAACTTGATTTCTCAAGATAATGCATAGTGAGATGGAAGAATTGAGGAGATTGTGCAGGAAAGCAGAGATGCTGACTACTGATTACAATGTTTAGAAAACTTCCCTAACTCAGAATCTGTAACAAGAGGGGAAAAAAAATCCCATAAACTAGAGATGATGACCACTGTTTAACGCATCAATAAAACATCCATTGGCTGAGTTAAATAGTCTGTCCATTATGTTGTATCTTTATGCTATATGTTAAAATTTCTTTTGCATGTGTCTCCCCACAAAATTGTGAACTTCTAGGATATAAAAAGTAGCATCCCCACTGTTTGCTTCAGAGTTCGAAACGAATAAAATATTTTTGAAATGAATATAGGCATTCATGTACTTCAAGTATTATAAATAGGAAAATTCCTAATTTTCACATTGATTGTCCTGAAGAACAATCTGTACTATAAGTAAAACAAATCTACATTTTCACTGAAATTTCAACTCTTGAAAATGGCATTTAAAATACTTACTGATTCTATGTTTTTAAAGTGAATTATTTGGAGCATGTTAACCCATGCTTCCAAAAAAATCAAGTGTCTGCAAATTTAATGTAAATTAGCCTCTTGGATTAATTAAACACAAACTGAGCCTTCTCCCTCAAAAATTAGTAAACAGGAGGAGTAAGTAGAAAGCAAGGATTAGCAAATATGGCATATCAGTTAAGAGGCCAACTATTAATATGCAAACAAATACAATTGTCATGCTTAATCAAAACTGAGTTACTGACTAATCTTTTCACAGATAATAATTTTTTTATCTTTACCAATGCAATTCCCTCAAGCAGAAAAGAATCCTTAGAAAGTGCAATTTATACTGGGATTATATTGGCTCTTAGGAAATAACGAAGAAAAAAAATATTATCATTTTTCACCACAACCATTCCAACTCTACCCACACATAATAAAACAAATAAAAATGGGTTGAACTATTCTTAGCTACATGATCGGATTATTTATAAAGAACAAAAATACATTTTTGTAGAGAAGTTTTGTTCACATATAAGATTGTTCAATTTCAAAACATTGAATATTAAATACATTAATTTTCTGGAACATTTTGTAATGTCAAGTACGAGCCATTACACTTAGGTAGGCACTAGTGTTCGAGGTTCTTAAGATACAATGTCTAACCACAAGACACTTTCTGCCTAATGAAGAATACAGACAAGTAAAGAGATTTTAGTGCTATCTATGATAGAGGCAGTTATGAGAAATTATAAGACCAATTAACATCGTAAGGAGTGAAGAAAGCCTTTTGAGGTTTTGGGGATACCCCAACAAAACTAGCTGAATAGAGGGAGATGATTCCAAGCAGAGGATAAGCACATATTAAAAGTTGGAAAGTAAAGCTGAAGACACTGCCTCCAGATTATTGCATAATTTCCCAGTATGGCTGTGGGAGGTCTGGCCAGTGGTGAGCCTATAGAAGTGAAAAATCCAAGTAACAGAGGTTCTTATTGGCCATGCTTAGGAGTTTGAATTAGCTTTGTGAACATAGAGAGCTATCAAAGATTTTGACATATTGTGATCCTTTTGGTTTTAAAGATATTACATCACATGTTTTCAGTTTGAAGAATGGACTAGAAAGGGACAATAGCAAAAAGGTCAACAATTTAGTTCTGGTTATAATTCTGTCTATAATTATAGTGGCCCGAGATAAAGTAGTTGCATTAGGCATGGAAAATGTGGAAGTCAAGAAGACAGAAAGAATATAAAGAATGCTCAAGTATCTACATTGTATGATTTGGTAAGTGTATCTTATTTGTACTCACAGAAATTTTTTTTATTGTTAAATTTATTGCGGTGACATTGGTTGATAACAATTACATTGTTTCCAGGTGTACAATTCTACTTTACATTGTCTGTGTATT
>PVKE010021140.1:0-26826 GCA_004027555.1 Craseonycteris thonglongyai | reverse complement strand
GGGGATGGTGGGAGAGTAGCTGGGTGACACGGGAGATTCTCTGAGGACAACTGGTGAAGACATGGGAGACCCTGGGGAGGCACCCGATGAGGTCTGTGAGTTACTAGGTGTCCCCTGTGGGTGCTGGGCAGACTCCCGCAGAAACCTGGGGATGATAGGAGAGTAGCTGGGTGACAAGGGAGATTCCCTAAGGCCTGGTGGTGAAGGAACAGGTGATGACAGTACAAACACATGGTATATTGTTTCTAAGCAGGGTGAATCTGACAAATGCCCAGGGGCAGTGGGGGTAGAGTTAAGTGACTCTGGTGACAGTCCAGTCTGATATGGTGAGAGAGATATGAAGCTGTGTGGTGGAGGTGACAATGGAGATGGTGTCACCCTGGGGGAGGATAGAAAATATCCTGAGGTTAGAGTTGAGAAAAGGCTGCTTGGGTCTGAGTTGTTTGGAAAGGAGGGTGAGAAGCTGGATGAGGTTGGCTTCGAGTTTGGAGAGTCAGGGCCAGGAAACCCTTCAGGGGAGGAGCCGGACATGACCCCACTCTCCTCAAGTCCCGCTCCCAGGACACCCTGTCCCCTCTTCTGACTACAGCAGTGGAGGATAGTGTGATATGTGTGTGGTGTGTGGGGTGTGGGAGTGTGTCCTCCAAACAAATGTAGAAATCAACAAAGCAGATAGACAGACGTTCACTTACCGAGTGCTCTTTCTGTCGTCGGAATTCGCTCCCAGGTCTCAGGATCCTGTAAGCACTGCTGCGTGCAGCTCAGACGAGGTCGAAGTGGTCAGGACGCGCTCTCCTCTGTCTGAGAGAATGTGAGCCCACACCGGCTGGGATGGGTTTAAATACCAGTGGGCGGGTCTTGGGCGAGACAGAAGTGCATCATGGGTGGTAAGGGCGGGGCACGCGAGGGAAGGAAGGGGGAGGAGTGTCACAGCTCCCTACCCCGAGATAATAACAGCCTTGACAGGCCGACTCCCCTCAACGTGAAATTGATCTCTTGACTTGCTGTATATTAAAAGTACGTTAAGAATATCAAATAAGGTACGTCAAGAACTTAGACTTTTGGTGTTGGAAAATTACATTTTGAAACTGATTAATTTCCCATTTTAAAATCTAAAATAAAATTATTGGATCAATCTTGGTGGTTGCCAAAGGTAATATTCTGGGTTTTATTTCTTTCTTGTTTTTTAGTATATATGACATAACATTGTGTAAATTTAAGATGTATATGTGTTACTTTGGTAAATTGTATGTTGTAGTTTTGCAATGTAGCGATATTTATTACATTAGACATGGGTAATTGTCATTTTCTTATTTTTTTATTATTTACACCTTTACAGATTACATTCCTTTCCATAGTCACAAAATTTCCCCGCCCCCTGCGTCCTTTTTATCAAAAACTGACGCAAGGTCATGTTCCATTCAGTTGGTTATAATGCAGCACTGTACATTTTAGGCTGCTCCAGGTCTTCCGAATTGGTATACAAGGCTCCTATTCGTGCTGGCATTTTCGTCTTCTCAAAATGTCCCCTTTCTCTTTGAGAACATCTTCACTCTCTATATCAATAATACATGCCAGACTCACTTGATCCTTTTACTTACCCAGACCTGGAGTTACTGAATTCTCAAGGGGCCTGGGCCTTCCAGTGGGGGATGGTCTTTGGAAACCAGTAGACCTCCCATACTGACATCTCCAGTTCCCATCCACCTGCCCCAGAGTCCTCTCGTCCACCATCCATATTCCTGACTTGATTCTCCCACTGAGAAAAAAATAGTAACGAATGCCACTCAGCCAGACACTGTCACAGGTCGACATGAACATCGCTATGAGACACTGATATGCCAAGGTTATGAAACCTTATGGAGTTATTTGTACAGTGCTGCCAACGTAAGTGCATGATGCAAGTTGGTGAACTTAATATATATACATGTTTTTTTAGGGAGGTACACCCCCGTTCAATATATGGGTCCGAATAGGTCAGGGCCGGGATTCAATCCTGGGTCCCCAGGGCTACAAAGCGAGCACTGAACCCCCTAAGCAATCCTGGCTTTCCCCAGACCTGCCATTCTGACTGCCTGCAGTATCCACTTACTGCACACACTTCCTGTGGGGCCTATTGGAATGTGTCTGGAGAATTTACAGGAACTTTATGTGCAGGATTTCAAGGCTTAGAGTGATCGTGTAGATAGGTGGGATAGAAGTTCGTTTTAGGAAAACAGATGTTCTGGGCTAAGGGAAAGTGTGATGTTTATTTTTTAATTTTTTTATTAATTTTTTGACAGAGAGAGAGAGATACAGAGACAGAGACAAAGAGAGAACTTAATTGGGGGCACTCCCCAGTTCAGCATATGGGTCCGCACAGGCCGGGGCTGGGATTCAATCCTCGGTCCCCGGCGCTGCAAAGTGAGCACCTAATCCACTGAGCCATCCCGGCTTCCCCGTGATGTTTATTTTTATATGTCAACTTGACTGGCATTATGGGTACCCATAGATCCGATGAAAGGTTATTTCTGGGTGTGGCTGTGAGGGTGTTTCCAAAAGAGATTAACTAGCATTTAAATCAATAGACTGAGTAAAGGGATCTGCCCTAAGCCATGTAAATGGTCATCAAAAAGAAAAAATAATTTTTTTTTTAATAAAACAAAAAAGAGCAACAAAAAGAAAAATTAGGTGGACAGCATCCAATTCTTTGAGGGCTGGGATAGAACAAAAGGGGAGAGGTAGGTAGGGTGAATTCCCTCTTTCTCTTCTTGAGCTGGGACATCAGTGTTCTTAATTCACAAAGCTTCAGACTTAAACTGAATCATACCACTGGCTTTCTTGGTTCTCCAGTTTTCAGTGGGAAATTAAGGACTGTTATCTAAAAAATATAAAGAACTCAGAACTAAACAATAATGAAACCAACAGTCAACAGTAAACACGTTTATGTATTAAATCATAAAGTCTAGAGATACAAGTTTTAACTAAATGTTTCAATTGCTTTGGTTGTCACGTAGCGTATATAAATTATAAAGAAACTGTTGTAAGGAGGATGCCAGGATAGCTCAGAGGGTTGAGTGCTTGCCTTGCAACGGTGAGGTCGGGGTATCTGTCTGGCCTTGGCCGGTGTAGACTCCATATGCTGAACTTTGGCCTGCTTCCCATGCAGGAGGCCCCTAGTTCGGTTCCCACCCTGTGAGGCCCCACGTCCACCTGTGTGTAAGGAAACTGTCAAAACGATGATGTGCAACTGTAGACTGCTCTGGGCCCTCCCCTTCTCTCTGTCTCTCTGTCTCTTTCTTCAAACAATAAAATAAATCTTTAAAAAGAAAGAAAGAAAGAAAAAAGAAACTATTATAAAAGTGAAACTTGGAAAATTAATTATTTAGACTTAATTAGCTTATGGTTTGATTTACCCCCTATCTTGCTGTCTTAATTGCCTGCTATTCAACTGTTTTTTCTCTGTTTCTCCCCCCCCCTCCTGTTTAAATTAATGACTGTTTTGTCCCCTTTCTTAAGGCTAAATATACCTTGTTAATCAGCGAAGCACTAACCTGGAAAGAACAATTTCTCAATTCTCAGATTCCTGACACTGGAGTCCATGGTAGCAACTCCCTAGCAATTTTTGTTGATGATGAATAGAACATCTCGGCCACGACCGCTAAATTCAAAATAATGTTACTTTACAGCAGCCCTGAGAGGCTCTGGGAGGTGATTTTTCAGCTGTCACGACCTAAAACCTGCGCAACCAACTCCTACTTTGTTCTTCCCCCTACCTGCCTGCCTATAAAACTTTCTGGATGTCTTAAGAAGGGGGAAGCCAGTCTTTGAGACAGAAATCCACCTACTTCTCTAAATGCTGGCATTTGGAATAAACCTGTTTTTCTTTCCACCAGCCTTATCTCTCAATTATTGGTTCATGAGGCAGCAAGCAGATGGATTTTATCCCAGCAACACTGTTAGTCCCTTATAGTCAAAGACTATAAAACATGGTAGTCACGTCCTGAAGGCCGGCCTGTAAAGCAAGTTCCAGGACATATATTTAAAAGTACATTTTGCTTGAGATAATGAAAAATGTAGCTGGTTAAGCCCCAAACAGTGATAGCTTAAACAATAACAAAGTTCACAAAATGGTTAGTTTCTGCCTTTTGCTTTAAAGATAACATCACTGACACACACATTCTGAGATATTTTGCAAAAGTTGGATTCTTCAATCCAATTGTATCACTTAGTCACAATGATGAGGGCACTAGACAAGATGACAACAGGAATTGAATTAATTAGACTCAGGAAAATCACGGAAGCTTACACAAGAACTAACCAATCAGCTTCACTCTTGACCCCTAATCCTTACCCCCTCAGTCTCTGCCTTTAAAAACGCTGCCAGATTCCTGGCTTGGAGCCCCGCCAATAAAGAGCTTTAATTTCTCCAGCGCAACACTCAGTGTTCAGTGTTTGGCTCTGCTGTGTGCGGAGTGGGCGGAACCTCTTGGGTTCAGTGACAATAAAAACAACCCTGGAGGTGGATAGTGGGGGGAGGTTGTACACGGGTGGGGGCAAGAGAGCTATAGGAACTCTGTACTTTCTGTTCAGTTCCGCTGTGAACTGCTCTAAAAATAAAGTCTATTAAAAAGAAGAACACAGGAGCCAGCTGGCAGGGGTTCCCACTTCCCAACTCTTGGACAATTAGAGAAACAAAATAATATTAATGATTATA
Organism: Craseonycteris thonglongyai; assembly: GCA_004027555.1. NCBI lineage: Eukaryota > Metazoa > Chordata > Mammalia > Chiroptera > Craseonycteridae > Craseonycteris > Craseonycteris thonglongyai. Next base: position 22,130 of record PVKE010021140.1, on the reverse strand, counting down.
ACTCAGTGAATGAAATAGAAATCTAGAAGTCCATAATAATATACATAACGAATTAAAACATAAATGAAAAGAGGAATATTTTTCTTACAGTGGACTGACAACTAATAAATGTATAATAAGAGACAGAATTAGAAAATTGTCATTTGTCAACTTTCATAGCAATAATTAATTCAGCCAAGAAACATCAACGGACACTATTTAAATAGGTGTGAAATTTTGATGAGAAAAAAGATATTTACATTCTGTCAAAGTTTCTCCTCACTAGATACTTAGTAATTACAAAGGGAAGATGTGTCACTTTAGAGAGGAGAAACCTGGTAGGCATCACCTTAACCAAATAATCAAATTAAGAGCTCATTAATGGGACAAATCATACCCAAATATCACCTGAAAAGATGCAGTGAGAACATTGGATCACTTTCTGTGATAGTTCTATCAGAGATGCATATCCTGAAGCTAATCATGAGAAAACATCAGACAAAGCTAAATTGAGGGATATTCTACAAAACAATTGGCCTGTAATCTTCAAAAGTGTAAAGACCATGAAAGTCAAAGCAAGACACGACAGTTAAATGTAATGTGTGGTTCTGACTTGGACGCTTTCATATAAAAGAAGTTTTGGGAACAATTGGTGAGACCTGGATGGGGTCTGGGGGGTTGATGGTAATTTCCTGATCTTGGATTTGGTTGTGTAGGGGAGCTGCCCTTATTTGCAGAAATTACACACCAAAATGTTCAAAGGTGAGGTGATGAGCCATTATGTTGGTCACTTACCCTCAAGTGATTCAGGAACAAAAGTGAGGTAATAATATTTATTTCAGGATAAATATGAGGATTAAGTTACCTGATGGAAAATCTTATACCAGTTCTTGGTGCATTAATCTTTCAATGAGTTGAAGACGTTCTTATTATGTAAAATCAATATACTAAAGATATGTATGCAATGTGATTTTTATCTATATTTTGCTATTTCTTCACAAGGAAGTACCGGTACACACATTTTTAGGTGTGTGTGTTTGTGTATTATCACAGCCATTCTCATTTTTACCACCAGAGGGCGCGTCAGGCTTAGTTAGGGTTGATTGGTTTTTAAGGCTAGACCAGTGGTTCTTACATGTTTTGCTGTGAGAATCCTTAAACATTATTGAGGATACCCAGAGTTTTTGTTTATGTGAGTTATATACAATATGGTGTACTGGTAACCCAGCTCTCTGAAGGAAATATAACCCCATGCTATGGTGTTTCTATGATGTAAATACTCACACCATGACCCATTTCAAACTACCAAAGGTTTAACTGACTCACACGTCTGAAAATTTAACAGTTGGGTTTCCCTGGCCAGTAGTATCTGGCACCAGCACACCACTAAATAGCTATTCATATTTACCTTATATAAATTCAAACTGAGAACAAAATTAAAGATTTAGTTATTCAGTTGAAAATAGCAATAATAAATCCATTACATGTTAATATCAGAGCAACGGCATCATCCCATGTCACGTGGCCTCTGGAAAACTTACACTGAAAAGAAGAATAAGGCAAATAACAACTTAGTATCAGTATGAGAAGTTTTGACCTGTGGACCTCATGAAAGAATCTGAGAGACCCCTAGGGGTTGGCAGACCATATGTTAGGAACCACTGGCTTAGACTTTCTGTTCTCAACTCTATTCAATTCAGTACTCTGTTAAAAAAAACAATAATAAATGTTTAACAATATTCCTTTTATTATCATGAAATACAATTCATACACAGCATAACTTACCGGTATCTAATCTCTAATTTAAAAGTCATTGCAATACATCATCTGTAATATAGAGAACAAACAATAGAAAAGTACGGTCTATAGTCCGTTACATGTGTGTGAGCAGCAAGGAGGTGTTTGAATTATGGAGAGGTGACACATGTCTATGGCATATGTTTGTAACAGCCCAGCTGGGTTCAGGGTGGCTCCTGGAATCAAACATATTAATATTTCTGCAGTGAAATGTGGGCTTTCACACCAAAGTGGAATCAACACAAATGGCCAAACTAGCCTATGTCAGGTCAGGTTTTGCCATCAAGTTAGACAACAATCTGTTCTTACAGCTATTTGGATCTTGGCCTTGGGGATGAATAATGGTGAGCCTGTAATTTATAATATACAAGAGATGTTCCATTAGGTCGATGCTCACAGACATAAAAGAGCTTTTAATGAATTAGGAATCTAGATTTAAGGTGATTAAGACAATACTCAGTCAAATGTCTATGGTATTTTTCTTTATAGTTGACCATTTGAAATGAAGGCTAAATGAGTCTGTGCCTATGTAGACTATCAGAGACGCCAAAGCAGGGTGACTTGTTAGGTTGTCTAGATTCAAATACCACGGGGAGGGAACATGACGATGGTAGGATTGATTCCCTGAAATCATGAACATCCTCAATACCAACTTCTGCCCCAAACAGGGTGTGATCTTCTCTCTCTCTCTCTTTTTTTTTTTTTAAAGATTTATTTTTATTGTTTTTGACAGAGAGAGAGAGAGATACAGAGAGAAGGGGGAGGGCCCAGAACAGTCTCCATAGTTGCACATCATCAGTTTTTCCATATAGTTTCATTCCACAGGTGGGCTTGGGGCTGCACAGGGCAGGAACTGGGCCGGGGTCTCACCCCAGTGAGAACTGAGCTGGGGGCACTCCTCAGTTTAGCATATGGGTCCACACAGGCCAGGGCCGGGATTCGATCCTCAGTCCCCAGGGCTGCAAAGTGAGCGCTTAACCCATTGAGCCATCCCGGCTTCCCCTGATCTTCTCTTGATTCACATGTAGTTGCTTTCCTGGAAATTTCAGAAAGTATTAAGATAGTGCAAAATTCTTGCTGTTTTTATTTAAAATAAAACATCGGAGCGGCTATAACCTCCACTGATTGTTAGCAGTTCATCCTGCACAATGTCTACTGGGGCGGGACCTAGGAAACCCCTCCTGTCAGGGCTGCGCAGTGCATCTCTGAAGCCACCAGTTACCGGAAGCCCAACAGATTGACAAACGTCTCCCAGAGACAGCCTCAGCTACTGAAACTTGCTCACTGAGCTCTGAGGGAGGTGTGTGCACGCGAGGTAAGGGGCTTAGGGCCTTGGGAGGGGGCCCCTGGCCTTCCAGAGACTATTAAGAGATCCTCCTGCAGGGGGCGCCAGGGCGCTGAGGACGCGAGCTGGGGACTTAGGCCACAGTATCTATCACAGCGCTGTCTGGGGCAGTTACCTATCTGCACCAGCACTAACATATACATCAACAACCGCACAGGGACCCATGACATACATGAGATTTTACATGTGTGTGACCATAGACATGACTGAGGTTTTATGTATTTTATTGATGACAGGTACCCTTATTTACAGAACCCAGATATGCCCCCGTGTCACTGTCAGTGTGTGCACCAACATGCATCCATGTGCAACCAATGTGCATCCACGTGCCAACAGCAACAGCATCTTAAAATCAAGGTGGGGGGGAAGCCGGGATGGCTCAGTGGGCTAGGCGCTCACTTTGCAGCGCCGGGGACCAAGGATCAAATCCCGGCCCCCGTCTGTGCGGACCCATATGCTGAACTAGGGGGTGCCCCCAGTTCAGTGCTCTCTCTGTCTCTGTATATCTCTCTCTCTCTCTGTCAAAACCAATAAATAAATTAATTAATTAAAAAAAATAAATAAAGGTGGTGTGTCCAAGACTAAAACTTAGGTCTTGATACTATGGTATGCACTGACACATGTATTGTCAGAATCCACGTGGGTTGATACTGACTGGTACGTTAATGGCAGCCTGTTATATGACACCTATGTGTGTGACATTGATACCCACATGGGCATGTATGCATGTGGACATATGGGTAGTGAAAGTGCCTGTCTGAGCCTTGTTCGTCCACTTTCTAGGCTGGAGCCCCTTGGCCCGAAGAGGCAGTTCTGATGAACAGATGCATCATAAATGCTTCAATGAATGAGCAAGTGAGTGAATGACAATCAATATTTTGAACTCAGCAGGTGCTATGTGCTGTGCTAAGCATTCACATACCTGATCTAACCAAATCCATACCGTGGTCTCTATGACATAAGCACTATTATGATACCCACTGTACAGACGAGAAAAACTGAGTCATCAAGACATTATGTAACTTTCCCAAAGTCATACTGCATGTAAATGGCAGAGCCTGGATTTGACCTAGGTCTCCCAAATTCCCAAAAAAAAGTGTTCTTAACTACTGGCCCATCCTAATTGTGATGGGATAATCCCCTTCCCCAATTTCTGGGACACAGCGCCATCCTTGCAGGGCAGGCACTCAGCAAGCTAGAACAGAATGCAGCCTTTTATCATCAATTCAAAGAGGAGGAATCCCAATGAGGCTGAGAAGTCTGTACAAGGTGGTGACTTGGCCCTGTGAACTAGGGGGCTGGGGGGGGTGTTGGGTGTGTGGGCACTTAACTCTAGGGAAGAAGAATATAAGAAGGGTCCTTTCCCTCCCCCATCATCATGGATCCATAGCCCTTGTGTTGGTGAGGATGTGGAAATATTGGAACCCTCGTTCATTGCTAGTGGGAATGTAAAATGGTGCAGCCTCTGTGGAAAGTTTGACAGTTCCTCAAAAAGTTAAAAAGAATTATCAAACAATCCAGCAATCTCCACTCCTAGGCATAGACCCAAAAGAATGGAAAACAGGTGTTCCAACATATGCATGAATGTTCATAGCAGCATCATTCACAATTACCAAAAGGTGGGAACAACCCCAATGTCTATCCACTGATGAACAAATAAACAAAATGTGGTCAACCCATACAATGGAAAAACATTCAGCCATAGGAAGACATGAAGTTCTGATCCCTGCTATTAATACAAGATGGGTTATTGCATGAATTTTACAAACATTATGCTGAAGGTAAGAAGCCAAAGTCAAAAGGCCACATATTGTATGATTTCATTTATATGAAATATCTAAAATAGGTAAATCTATAGAGACAAAGAGTGGGTTGATGGTTGCCAGGGGCTGGAGGGAATGGGAATGGGGAGTGTCTGGGGTTTCCTTTTGGAGTGATGAAAATGTTTTGGAACCAGGTACAGGAGGTGCACAACATCATGAATGTACTGAATGAACACAGTTTAAAATGGTTAATTTTATGTTATGTGACTTTCACTTTAATAAAAAATGGAAAAGAGCCAGCTACCTCCCCCGCCCCCCACAAAATAAATAATAAATCATTCAGGTCCTCCATCACACTCAGCATATTTCAAGTGCTAAGTAGCCACATGTGGCCAGTGGCTACCATGTTGCACAGCACAGATACAGAACATTTCAGTCATCACAGAATGTTCTATTGGACAATGCTGGTCTAGAGTTTCCCACAATCTGTGTCTGACTGCTTGTTTTTTCATGGTGTTGTTTCACCTGTTCGCTCTGTTCACTGTCTTTCCTATAAACTAGTACTGTAGTTACATCTGTAAACTTAGCTTCATATTCAGTTATTTTGGTGAAAAATTTCCTAAGTGCTGTGTTTCCTCTCAGGAGGTACATCAAGTTTGGTTGTGTGTGTGTGTGTGTGTGTGTGTGTGTGTGTGAGAGAGAGAGAGAGAGAGAGAGAGAAAGACAGAGTGAGAGAGAGGACAACAGCATCTTTCCCATCTCATTGGCCAAAGGAAATCACATAACCAAGCCCAATGGGCCGGGGAATGCATTGACTTACTCAGGAGGGCCTCTGGAGTCACACGGGAAAGTCAGAGATGTATATTTGTAGTTCTGTAACACCGAGGGAGTGGAGATTTGAAAACAACAATCCAACACATCAAGGGGATTTTATTTTTATCAAATGCATTTTTCAGAACTGACTAAGTCACAGAGAACTTAAGTAACTTACCTAGGTCACACAGTTGGCAAGTGATGGAACCAAGATTTGAACCCAGACAGGTTAGGTCCAGAGCCTGGATTGTAACCACTAGTTACAGGAGAAGTATGGAGTTCACCCAATGGGGCTGTCGTGATGTTCCAGTCAGAGCAGGAATGCACAGGGCTTAGTATAGCACTTGGCACAGGACCCGTGCATGCTGCTTAGGACTCTCAGAGTTTATTTCCACCACCTGATTCCAGGTTGGCCTTGGTTTGAGTTTGAGGAAAGTTTCTGACCCTGGCAGTGTTCCAGGAATGCCAGCTGGCCTTTATAAACCCATGAGGAGTCAGCATCAGGGGAAGGGAAAGTGGAGATAAAAGCAGATCAAAAGAGGTAGCTGTGGAGAGGTTTGGAGCAATTCCCCCCAGCACTGGGCACTATCGAGGGTGAGTCATACAGAGGTGAACCTCAGCAAGTAAAATGTCTGAGCAGATGTACAGGAGACAGTAACCAGAGACAATGAATGATCAGAACTGGGTGTGAGCACAGTTCTGGTTTTTTGTTGCGGAACCGTATTTCCCTGTTGAGAAGACAAGCATTTCTTCTTCAGTATTGCAGGGACTAAGTCTCCATCTCCACAGTGCTGCTCATAGGCAGAGTTCTGAGATACGGTCCTATTAAGAGTGTGGCAGAGGGGATGCTGGGATAGCTCAGTGGCTGAGCGCTTGCCTTGCGATCTCGAGGTCTGGGTTCAATTCCTGGCCCTGGCCTGTGCAAACCCATATGCTGGACCTCAGCACAAATGGTAACTGCTGGGATGGCATGGCGGCGAAGGTTCTCATCTCCATAAGGGAGTACCCTGGTTCGATTCTTACCGTGCGCAGCCCCACACTTACCTGTGTGGAATGAAACCATGTCACAACTAATGATGTACAACTATGAAGACTGCTCTGAGCCCTTCTCTCTCTCTCTCCTACTTTCAAAAACAATAAAATAAATCTTAAAAAGAAAAAAAGTGTGGCAGACATTTCTCCAAATGGCCACAGTAATAATTGTGGTCTCACATGCGCTTCCTGTGGAAGCTGGCTTCTCCCCATCAGCCACTAGAGTCTGTGTTCCTCCGTTTGAAGCCGGGCAGGACTTCATGATTGCCTTTCATGAAAAGACTGAGACAGAAGCGACACTGCATTTCCAAGGCCAGGTCACAGCAGAGACACGGCTTCTGTGGGCTTCCTTGCTCCCTCTCCCTTCCCCTGGGGACCCAGCTGCCATGGTGTGAGGAACCCCAAGCAGCTGCACGGAAAGGTCACATGTAGATTTCCAGCCACAGCCTCCAGGTTGACAGGCCCAGCTGACAGGCAGCATCAACTGCCAGGCAGGTAAGTGAGAACATTTTGGATCATTGCAGCCCACAGCCTTTAAGCTGTTCCAGCTGATGCCAAGTGAAGCCAAGGTGAGCTGTCCTCACCGAGCCCTGCCTGGATTGCAGGTTCAAGAGCAACATAAACCTTTTCATTGGGGTGGTTTGTTTTGTAAACTTGAGAGCTTCCTGTTCTTTCTCACCTGAGAGGCCAGAGGACCTCATTCAAATCTAACTCTGATGTCACTTCCCTGTTCAAAAGCCTCCCATGTACCTGTCTCCCTCAGAGCAAAGATTTTTTTTTTTTAAGATTTATTTTTTATTGATTTTTGACAGAGAGAAACAGAGACAGAGAGAGACAGAGAGAAGGGGGAGGACCCAGAGCAGTCTCCATAGTTTACATTAGTTTTCCATATAGTTTCACTCCACAGGAGGGCACAGGGCTGCGCAGGGCAGGAACTGGGCCAGGAGCCTCCCACATAGGTCCCGGCAAGAACTGAACTGAGGGCACACCCCAGTTCAGCATGTGGGTCCGCCTGGGCCAGGGCCGGGATTTGATCCTTGGTCCCTGGGGTTTCAAAGCGAGTGCTTAACCCGCTGAGCCATCCCGGCTTTCCCCCAGAGCAAAGTTTAACGCTAGCCCTGATCAAAGATGTCTGGTGCGTCCATATACGTGTGTGCTTTAGTCCTGTTTTCATGCTTGTGTAACAAGTAACCAGTCTTCCTTGGGCACTGTAAAGCCCGCAGCTTGGCTACCTGCCACGACTCAGATAGTCCCTGCTTCCCCGAATAGCACACTGCTTCCCCTGCAGCCCTTTCCAATTTGGGCCTCTCGTTTTCTCTCACTCCACATGCCCCCACAGTGAAGCTTGGGAGATATTTTCTGTTTATAAAGATTCTGTTGCGTGCAAGAAGCTGAAATCAACTCAAGCTAATCTAAGCACAAAGTAAATGAATAAAGCAATATTTAACAAGAGCAACAACCAAAACAAAACAAAAACAAAAACAAAAAACTATAAAGGTTCCAAGAAGTAAGCAAATTTCAGCTATGGCTAGATGCAGGTACCCAAGTGCTGGTGTCAAGACGGTCCTTCAGGGAAGCCGGGATGGCTCAGTGGGTTAAGCACTTACTTTGCAACCCCGGGGACTGAAGATTGAATCCTGGCCCTGGCCCATGTGGACCCATATGCTGAACTGGGGAGTGCCCCCAGTTCAGTTCTCACCGGGGTGAGACCCCGGCCCAGTTCCTGCCCTGTGCAGCCCCACGCCCACCTGTGGAATGAAACTATGTGGAAAAACCAATGATGTGCAACTATGGAGACTGTCCTGGGCCCTCTCCCTTCTCTCTGTCTCTGTATCTCTCTCTCTCTCTGTCAAAAACAATAAGAATAAATCTTTAAAGACTGCCCTTCACAAATTTTTGTTTCTGCTTCCTCTGTCTTGACTTTCATCTCATAAAGCCTCTCTTTCCGTGGTGGCAGAGAGAGCCCCATCAGCTCTGGCTCGTTTCCCACCAGCCTGACAGCTCCCACAGAAACAGAAAACCTCTTTCTTGATGGCTGCGGCAATCCACCTGAGGTAGGTGAGATCACATGCCTGCCCTGAACCAATCAGTGCCCATGGAAACAGAATAAACTGATTGGCCGGGTCTGGATCCTATGGCCCTGGAGCTGGTGGGAGTTATGGCCCGCCTTGGTCAAACTCAATAGACTGAGAGGGGAAAGAAGTGATTCCCCAGAAGAAAACTCAGTGGGGTACTGGATGGTCAAAACCCACAAACTTCTGCTACAGTGTCCTCTTCCCTGCCCAAAGCTGCATCCAGAATATTGGTCAGTTGTGGATCCCCCTCTTCACCCACATACATACCCTGTTCCTTATCCAACTGTAATGCTTTCACCAGTTGGTAAGTGGGTGTGACTGAGTTTTACATATTTACTTGACATAAACTTCATCATTTAACAGTGAGAAACAGAAAAAGGAGTGGAGTTAGAGACCAGGGGCTACAGAGGTGCCCGACTGGAGGAGCGGGCTCGGGATGGGAGGACAGATGGGAGCTGCTGGGGACTCAGAGGGAAGGGTGGAGACAGAGGGGTAGGGTGTGGGGTTGGGAGTTGGGGGTTGGCGGGAGAAGTGGGGGCATTCAGTAGATAAGGAAAAGGAGATAGAGGAGGCAGAGCTGGGCGACTGGACAGGATAGGACTGGAGGTCGGAGGGGTCCAACAGTGGGTAGAAAAATGGAGGGGTGAGCGGGGGAGGGGGTTAAAGGGTGGGGACTCTGGCATAGGGAACAGAGTTAACTGGTCAGAAGAGTTTTGGTGTCGGAATGTCGCGAGATAGGTTGAGCCCAAAGGCGGGGCCCCAGGACAGTGCAGGCGACACTGCTGAGAAAGTAGGCGGCAAGGGGCGTGGTTGGGAGGGTGTGTGTTCCACGGCCCACCCCTCCTCCTGGCCTGCCAAATCTTCTTTCCCTAATACCGCCTCTTTCTCGGAAGTGACAGGCTATTAGACCAATCAGAGCCGAGGGCTAGGCGCAGAGTAGCCAATAATGCAGCGGGGGTGGAGCTGGGGAGGGGGCTCGTCAGGGAGGGGAGGGGGCTGGGGGCCTGCAAGGGCTCCCGAGCTGCGACGGGCGAGCCATGGCGCTGGGGCTGCAGCGCGCAAGGTACTGGGGTTGGGGGAAGGAATTATGAGGATTTGGGGGCTCTCTTTCCAGGGACCCCTGAGCCGGGTGGGGGATTCGTGTGTGCAAGTCAAGGACTCCCGGGAGGAGCGGTTGGAGGCACGTCCTCGCCTCACCCTCCACTAGGGGCTTGCAGGGGTGGGGGTGGGGTTCCCCAAATCCTGAGATGCCCACCCCTCTAGCCAGGAGCCACTTGAGAGTTGTGATCTCCAATTCCTTTGCCGCTCTGGGTTCGCCTCCCCTCCTGGTTGGGGATGAAACTCGGGGGCCCCACTGAACTAGGGGTGTTGCATTTGAGTAGTTCCCAGGCTTTTGAGGAGCCTCTCCCTCCACATTATTGACCTTCTTTGCTACAAGACCCCTGAGATCCTAAGGGATATGAGATACCTCCAGATCGAGCCTTCCCTGATAAAGTCCCTTGGAATAGGGAGTCAGCACTTGAGTTCAAGAGAGACTCCCTTTCATTGGACTCTCCCTGACAGTCTCCCAGACGGGTTTTCTAGAAATAGGCAGAGGGAGTCCCCTTTCAGAAGCTATCTGTACCCTTCTCAGGGGCCTTTTTGCATCCTTTTGAAAGCTAGGGTCATCCCCTTTAATAACAGGGAAACAGACTGACCCACTTGTCAAAGTCTAGTGTCTTATGTCACTCCTCCACTCCCACTCAGTCCCTGTGACCATGGGGACAGGGGCACCCAAGCCTTATTTGGGGAAGACCCCATGGAGGGTGCTGTGCTTGATTCAGTGCAAGCCCTAATGGGAGCACCCCTGCCACACTACCCAGCTGGGTCGTCCTGGCAGAGGGTAAGATTCTGTGTTCAGCTCCCAGCAGGTACAGAGAAGCCAGGGGCAGTGAGAAACCTGTGTTCTGGGTCCCCTGCCAAGGGTCCCTATCCAGCCATGCTTTTATGGGGACCCCGGAAAATGTTCCAGGCTCTTGGTTTCCCTGTCCAATCTGAGGCTTCCAGGAAGCCTCACCCCCTTCCCTCCTCCCTGGCTTCCAAGGTCTGATTGGATCCATCACACCCCCATGTTTTCACTCCCCCTAAGCCGTTTCCCCACCTAATTCTATTCTGGTCTCTGGCTCTGAGCCTGCTAGGGAACTCCATCCCATCCCTTCTGGGCCAGCCTCAGCCCAACCCCTCCCAGCGCCCCCTCCTGGCTGGGTGGGGGCTCCTCTTGGCTGAGCTGGGGCGCTCCCCCCTCCCCACCCAAGGCCAAGGCCAGCCCTTTCCCGTGGTGTCATCGGATCACCGCACACCACCCACTCATAACTCGCACCCGGATCCCTGCCACGCTCCAGCCCCTCCTACAGCCCTAGGATGACACTTGGGCCCAAGGGGGCCTGGGCAATGGTGAGTAGGCTCCCCATGCCCCCTCAGCCCCTTCCTGTCTTTCAGCGAGGCTTTCTGCCATCCCATCCTGGTCAGGGATGTTCTTAGGAAGTTCCTCATGGGAGACCCACAGGTTAGAGGCTTCCTGAAGAAGATAAGACTTGGGATATGGGCACCCTACTGGATTACCAGATCCTTGGGAATGAGTGAGTCAGGGAGCAGAGAGACTCCCCCAGCCCCCACTACAAATCCCTTCTCAAATACAAACCCTGCCTCTGGCCTCTGAGGCTGCCTCCGGGCAGTGCCAAGAGGGATCCCTGCCCAGATACCGTATCTAAACCCCCTCAAAACACTTCATGCGAGACCCTCAATACCCAGCTGAGGAGCCCAGAGCAGCCCTGAAAGTGGACTAGGGTCTCCCCACTTTCTCCTGGCCTTTGCTCACAGGTGGCTAACTATTCAGAACAGGGAAGAAGTGGGCTTCTCCCTCTCCTGGTTGCGGGGGGGACAGGGACACTGGGCTCCAGTGCCCATTTTCAGGCCTCACCCTGGGGCCTCCAGACCCTGGCCCCACCCCCTGTTCTCTGCTGGAACACAGAGGAAGGGTGGCAGGGTTCCAGCTGCACGTCCCAAGCTGGGCTGAGTGCCAGGGGGCTGGACCAGGGCTGGGCATGGGGCCAGCTGGGGAAACTGTCCAGCTGGGGAAATCTGGAGACAGCAGGGGTGGGACAAGGGGAAGAGACTGAGGCCACTGGGCAAAGGAGGGGCAGGACAGAGGCCCTTTGGGTGGGCACACCAGCCAACACGTGACATTTAAGAGCACAGGCCCCTAAAGTCAGGGTTCAAATTCCAGCTTACCCACTTCCTGGCTGTGTGGACTTGTGCCAGTGACTGTCTCTCTGAGCCTCTGTTTCATGTCCTGAAAAAATGGGGGCCATGCCTCCCCTCCCCTACACCACATCAAGATGAGCAGTTAGGGAACAGATCTTTGGGCAGGACTCCCCAATGGTATGCAATAAACTGTTTAAGTCAGACAGTTCTGGGCAGAAGTAAGACAGACTTGGCTTTTAACTTGGCAATGCCGCTCAAAACTGTGTGGCCTCAGGCAAGTCCCGTCACCTCCCTGGGCCTGCTTCCTTGTCAGGAAAATAGAGAAAACACAGGTGCGTACATGGTCAGACTAACAGATGCCACGAGCATAGTTGGGCATTGGTGAAGGGCCTGGAATTAGCAGCTGAGTTCCATGGGTCACTGCTTGCTTCACATGGTTCTTGAAAGGATTTAATGGGGTCTCTAGCTCCATGAGTGCTCAATACACCAAAGCTATCATTATTATTACTATCACTAGTATTTGGTCTTCTTCCCAAGGCACTTAAGTAAAAGTCATGTGTGTATAATAATTGTACCCACACCATACCATGTGGTTACCACCAAAACACCCAGTTTCTCCAGTGCCCCAAGAAGCTCCTAAGCCTTCCATCCCTGATGTGGAAAAAAGGGGAATTAACAAAAAAAAATTACAGGGGAAGCCAGGATGGCTCAGTGGGTTAAGCACTCACTTTGCAGCCCCGGGGACCAAGGATCGAATCCCGGCCCCAGCCCAAGTGGACTAACTGGGGAGCGCCCCCAGTTCAGTTCTTACCAGTGTGAGACCCTGGCCCATTTCCTGCCCTGTGCAGCCCCTTGCCCACCTGTGGAATGAAACTATGTGGAAAAACCAATGATGTGCAACTATGGAGACTGTTCTGAGCCCTCCTCCTTCCCTCTGTCTCTGCATATCTCTCTCTGTCAAAAACAATAAAAATAAATCTGAAAAAATAAAATAAATAAATAAATAATTCAGCATGTTAAGTGCTCACTTTGCAGCTCCAGGAAATGAGGATTGAATCCTGGCCCCGGACCATGCAGACCCATATGCTGAACTGGGATGTGCTTCCCAAGGGGAAGGTCCCAAGTTTGATTCTTGCCCCCAGGTTTGGCCTATGGCTCGAGGGGGTGTGCCTCCCATGCGGGAGGCCCCCCAGCCCAGTTCCTGGCCTGTGTGGCTCCTGCCCACCTGTGTGGACCAAACCAGGTCGAAAACTGATGACATTCAACTGTGGAGACTGCTCAGGGCCCTCCCCCTTCTCTCTGTCTCTCTCAAAAACAGTAAAATAAATCTTAAAAAAAAAAAAAGTAACCTTTATAGAACACTAACCAATTGCCAGGTCCTCTTCTAAGCTCCTGACATATATTAACTCATTTAATCTTCAAAACAACCCTGTGAGATTGGTGTTGTTATCACGCTCAGGGAGGCTGTGCAATTTGTCCAGTATCACACAGCTAATTAGTATTGGAGTTGAGACTGGAACCCTGAATCAGAGGAAGTAGCCCCCACTCTGATTAATGGGAAAGGCCAGAGACCCAGGTGTTTGTGAAGCCAGCAAGAGGCCCACTCTTCCTGTCAGAGAACAGGCTGGGAGCTGCAAGGAGGGTCCCCAGCAGCCACCAGCTGGCTCCTATGGAGGGAGAAGTCTGCCACAGAGCAGATTATAGAGCTCAGCTGCCTAGGAGGTGGGGACCGGCCCCACCCCCATTCCTGTTCCCACTCCACCCCCCCTTCCCTCTGCTCAGGCCCCCAGCTCAGTGAGGCCCACCCACCCCCACCCTCTGGGCAGGAAGACAAGCAGGGCTGGAACAGAACCAGAACAGGACAGGACGGAATGTCCTCTGGGCAGAGCAGGACTGGAGGCCCCTGCCCCCCATCGACCAGGAGGGAGGGAATGGGGGTGATGGCTGACTCCCTCCACCCTCCACTCAGCCTGCCCCCTTCTGTGCCTCCCAGTTGAACTGAGGAGTATTTCCCTCTGCAGACAGACAGGACAGTCCCCTCCCCTCTCCTCATTGTGCTTGTGGGTGGGGCTGTAGGTCTCCTGCTTGGGGGTGAGGTTGATGCCACCCCCAGAAGTGGCCCCTAATTTCTAGGAAGGGACAGTCTCCCCTCCTAGAGTCCTGCTTCCCTGGGGTGGGTCACAAGCAAAAAATGAGAAGCATGAAGGCTTGGAACCTCACTGCCTGAGTTCAGATCTCAGGTCTGCCAGTTACTTACTGGCTTTGTGACTTCTTAAGCAAAGGGCTTCACTTTTCAGAGCCTCAGTTTCCCCTTTGTGAAATAAAGGTTTAAAGTGCCTCCTGCCTAGAGCTCTCCTAGGATTGAATAAGTACACCTAGGCAGACTACTTACTACAGTGCTTAACAAATTATAGCGGCTTATTATTAATGGTTTTACCAATATTATAGATAAGATTATATATGCTATATGTAACATGCTCTATAATTAAAAAATGGAGGGGTGGGCGGAGGAATGCCAGGATAGCTCAGCAGTTGAGTACCTGCCTCAAAATCGCAAGGTCTGGGGTTCAATTCCCCACCTCAGCCTGTACAAATCCATATGCTGAACTTAGGTGCAACTGATAATCGCCAGGATAGCATGGTGGCTAAGATCCTTGCCTCCCATGTGGGAGGCCCCTGTTCTGTTCCCACCCTGTGCAGCCCCATACCCCCCTGTGTGGACTGAAACCATGTCACAACTAATGATGTACAATTATGAAGACTGCTCTGGCCCCCTCCTACCCCCTCATCTTCTCTCAAACAATAACATAAATCTTTAAAAAAAAACACTAGAGAATTACTCCTTACGGGCAAGCACTGCACCTCTCTGTGCTCGTTTCCTCATTTGTTCAATGGGGGAAATTACCTAGGGTTGTCTGAGCTCTAAATGAGTTCATGTAAATTACATACATAGCACAGGGACGGACATAATAGTAAAAGCTGGCTAAGTGGCAGCTATTTTTTTTTTTATATCTTTTTATATTTATAGAAAGTAATTATTTTATCTTCAGTGCATATTTATTTCTATTTTACTTTTGACAGAGACAGAGACAGCTAGAGAACCGAACCTTGGGAACTCCCCAGTTCAGCACGTGGGTCCTGCCTGGGCCGGAGCCGGGATTCGATCCTCGGTCCCCGCGGCCTCAAAGCGAGCGCTCAACCCGCTGAGCCGTCCCGGCTTTCCCCGTGCTATTTCTGATCATTCTACCCTCAACTGTCTTGCAGAATTCAGGCATTTGAAGTGTATTAGAGGGCACAAATGAGGGGTTGGCAAGCTGTTGGCTGGACAGAAAGAACCCTGGGGTTGGTTTGCTGTGTCACCCTAGCGGGGCCCCTGTGGGTGAGCTGTTGGACTTTGAGATCTGTGCTCCAAAATTCTGAGGACTCAGCTCAGCTGAGGAGGGGGAAGGTCAGGAGAGGGGGTTCTGGGAGGCTGCAGGGCAGGGGCCCTGGGAGACTGCCGGCATCTTCATCATGCTCCTTCCCTTCCCTGGCTCCTGGCCAGCTAGGCCAGCCCCCTCCCAGCAGGAGGCCTCCGGGTCCCTCAGGCGTCCCAAGCCATGGAATAAACAGATAAGTCAGGGAGGGGACAGAGCGGCCCTGCGAGGCCCAGGAGGGCAGAATGGGCAGACGCGGGAACAGATAAAACCAGGGGCTAGGAGCGGCTCCGGAGTATAACTCTTCCAGGCCCCGAGTGCGCAGGGAACTCGCCCGGGGCCACACAGCGAGCCCAGGCCCCATGTGGCAGCGCCCCCCGGGCTCGTCCCGTCCACCTCTACTGCTTTCCCTTCTCGAGGCGCCCCCACTGAATGCGGCCCCTGCCCGCAGGTCGAGCACCGAGCTGCGCAAGGAGAAGTCCCGGGATGCAGCCCGCAGCCGGCGCAGCCAGGAAACCGAGGTGCTGTATCAGCTGGCGCACACGCTGCCCTTCGCGCGCGGCGTCAGCGCCCACCTGGACAAGGCCTCCATCATGCGCCTGACCATCAGCTATCTGCGCATGCACCGCCTCTGCGCCGCAGGTACGTCCCGATCCCGGGAAGTCCCGCCTTAGCGAGGCTCCGCCCCCGAAGAGCCACTGCCCAGGGAGGCCCCGCCCCCGGGAAGCCGGGTCCCGACCAGGCCCCGCCCCCTGATGTCTCACCCGCGGAGCCCCAGCGCCCCCGGAATCCACCTCCTTGGTGATGCCTTGTCCCCTCCAATTTTGAGCTCGTCGTTGGCCAGTTCCCTCAGATGTCCTGCTCCTTAGACATCTCACGGCGACGTCCCCCTCGTTGGGAAGTTCCGCCTTCTTAGAACTTGATGGAATAGGAGGCCTGTCACCCTCTGAAGCCTCTCAACCCTTAGGATTTGGTTGCCTGGGAGACCTTTTTGGCGAGGCCTCGTCCCCTTATAATAAATAGCCCTGCAAGCCTTCGCTGCCCAATTTTTAATTACTTGAGGGAGTTTCCCCTTCCTGTCCTCAGGTCCCTAGTTGTGTTTCTTGTCCCCTTAGTAACCATCCCAATCAGAATTCCACTCTACCGGAGGCTTTGACACACACCTTAAAATCCCAGGACCCTGGAAAGATTGTATTATAGGGGAAATGGAGTCATCCTACTGTAGGCTCTGCCCACTCAGCTTCCCTGCCCCATAGATTTACTTCTCTGGGAGGCTCTGCCCTACTTCTTTAGAATGTTGCCCATCTGGAAGGTCCAGCCCCAAGAATTTGGAGCCCCAGCAAGGCTTGTCCCCCTTAGAACTCTGACTCTTGTTAAGGCCTGGCACCCTGGGAATTCCATCCCCTTAGACTTCTGTCCTAATAGTTCTAGTCCCTTGGAAGGTCCCTACCTCCTTAGATTTGTATCTCCCTGGGAGGCCCTGCTCCCTGAGAATTCCAGTCCTTGGTGGCCCTGCCCTTCCTTGGGACTCCAAGCCACTGGGATGTGCCCCTCACCTGGGGGGGACCTATACATTCCTCTGAATGAGAGAAGGCGGAGGGCCTAGCCAGGGGGCCCACAGCTGACTGGAGATGCTCCATCCACTCTGGCCCTGACTCCAGGGGAATGGAGCCAGGTGGGGACAGGGGGCGAACCACTGGATGCCTGCTACCTGAAGGCCCTGGAGGGCTTCGTCATGGTGCTGACCACCGAGGGAGACATGGCTTACCTGTCGGAGAATGTCAGCAAACACCTGGGCCTCAGTCAGGTGAGAGCAGCTGCCTGCTTTGGGCTTGGTCCACGCAGGTGATGCTGGAATACAGAGGTGACCAGGATCGCCTTCCCCCTGCCTTGACAAGACTCACAGTACAGAGGGAGACAGGCATGTCACCAGACAGGGAGACTTAGAAAGGTCAGGACTGGGATGGGGCAGGCTATGGGGCTGTGCAAGCTGGAGGTACCTGAGCCAGCCTGGGGGTATTGAGGTCTTCTAGGAGGAGAAAAATCTAAGCTAAAACTATAGGATCTAACCAGTCAAAGAGTCTGGGAAATAGATGGGATGAATGAAAACTAGGAATGTAAATTTTAGATGGCTGAGGGAGTAGAATATGCAAAGGCAGAGGTGAGAAATCAGAGCATTTTGGGAAAATAAAGACATTTATCCTGGATAGATGCAGAGTACAATGAGAGAAGGTTAGACAAAAGAGGCTAGAGAGGTCAATAGGGGCTAGATAATTTAGTGGCAAATTAGAAGGGCACTGGGGAGCTATGGGAGGATTTTAAGCAGGAGAGAGGTTGTGTCAAAGGTAGAATCAGATTTACATTTTAGGAAGATCCCTCTTAGAGATGTAATAGAATTGAAGGGAGCGAGACTAAAAAGTGGGGGATCCGCAAGGAGGTGGATGCAGGGCCTTGGGTGGGAGAAGAGAAGCGGAAATAGGGGCCTGAGGACGGAAAGACGAGTCACTTAGGGAGTATAACTAATTTCAGCTAATCTTTACAGCAAGCCCCACGAGAGTTACCATTCTTTTTCCTAGTTCACATAAATGGGCTCCAAGTTGACATCTGTTCCTTTTCCCTGCTTTGTTATCCCACTCCGGGCACCATTTTCTCCTTCAGCTTTAGCTTTTGGGCTCAGAGGTGAATGTTCCAAGGTCCCAAAGCTAGGAAGTGGCAGAGCCAGGATTCAAATTCAGCAACAAGAAGTATTGTCAGAGAAGGGTGCTCTCGCTCTTCCCCTCTCCACCATCACCACTGGACTGTGAGCTGTGTGTGTCCCCTTTCATGTGTCCCCTCCTGCCAGCACCAAGCTCATTGCCTGGATTGAAACAAGGAGATGGGTCTTAGATTGCCAAACATGCAGGATTTGAATGAGGCCTTACCTCAGGGCCTTTACATTTGCTGTTCCCATTTCTCAGAACTCTACTTCAGAGAACCACAAGACCGCCTCTCCGGCTTTGTTCAGCAATTTGTCTCAATACCACCTCCTCAAAGAAACTGTCCCTGACTAGAGCCTCTGAAATAGCATCCAGTCATTTCATTAGCTTACCCTGCTTTCGTTTTCTCCATAGTACTTATTATATTGTTTTATACATGGGTGTGTTGTTTTGTTTTTGTTTGTGTATTGGCTATCTCCCCCAACAAGACAGTAAACTCTGAGAGGCAGGGACTTTGTATTTGTGGTCTTTGCTGTATCTGTATCATCTAGAAGGAGGCCTGGCAAATACCAAAAAAATATGTGCACATTTTTGTTTTTGACAGAGAGATACAGAGAGAAGGGGGAGGGCCCAGAGCAGTCTCCATAGTTGACAGCATTAGTTTTCCATGTAATTTAACCCCACAGGTGGGCTCGGGGCTTTACAGGGCAGGAACTGGGCTGGGAGCCTCCTGCATAGGCCCTGGCAAGAACCAAACTGGGGGCACACCCCAGTTCAGCACATGGGTCCGCCTGGGCCGGGGCTGGGATTCAATCCTCCAGCTTTGGGGCTGCAAAGCGAACACTTAACCTGCTGAGCCATCCCAGCTTCCCCTTTTATTGTTTTTTGTTTTATTTTGTTTTGTTTTTTTATGTGCACATTTTAAGAGATGTTATTTATGTATTACTTGTCGAGTTGAATTGAAGTACAGTAGCCATGTGTAGTATGATGTTTGCTCAAAATATGGCATCAATCACGTGAATGCTAGCTAGCATCACCATGCAACAGGCAGGACAGTTAAAGAAAATGGCAGAAGTCCTGTTGTTGTTCGAGGAGCACAAGAGCATTTTGAAGTGGTGTTTGAAATTCGAGAACATTGTGGAAGTCCGACAATGGAGGTGTGCGGATGCACCAGAGCCTCCAACACATCTAACAATGCATACATTTATGATAAGTGTGAGACGTGGTAAATTGAAATGGCAGATGCAGCCATACAAGTGGACACTTTGGTCAACGTGGCTCAAGCAGTAGTTCACTGTAATCAGAAAGGTCTGGACACTGATGGTAACCACCTTGAGCACTGCTTGTAATTGCAGAAGTCAAATGTGACTTGTATTCATCTTTCAGTATCAGTATACGTGGAGTATTACAATATGAATACAGTTTTTCCTTTCTTAAAAGATGTGTATAGCTTTTGGGCCCCCTCTGTAGTACGGTAGAGAAGAGAATGAATGAATGAGTGAATGAATGAATGAGAACACGGGTGACATCAGTCAGGCTCGCAAGTCAGGGCTGTGGTGGTGAGGCTGGGAAGAGGGAGAGGGGTCAGAGGCCCTGGTGCAATGCTTGTCCTCCGAGACGCCCTCCGGCTTCCCTCCCTCTCAGCTTGAGCTCATCGGACACAGTATCTTTGATTTCATCCACCCCTGTGACCAGGAGGAGCTTCAGGATGCCCTGACCCCGCAGCAGAGTGAGTTCCCTGGAGGCCTCTGTGCCCAGATTGTAGAAGCAGAGGTGCCCCCTGCCTCTCAGCGTCTCCCTTCTTCCTCCAGAATACTGGATTGAGAAAAATGGCAAGAGGAGGACGTGGCCCTGCCCCAGGGGTCTGAGGGGACAAGGGCCCTGCCCGGGAGTCCGAGGGGACATGACCCTACCTTGGGGGAGTCTGAAGGAGCATACGCTAGCCCTGGGAGACCCTCTCTGGTTCCAGGTCTCAATTTTGGGGATGAGGCCAGGGAGACTTCCATAACCCAGGTGCTGGAGGCGACCTGGGTCCTGCCTGAAGCTGCCTAGTAACCTGTTACCCCCTGCCCGCTCCGCCCCCATGGCTCTCCCCAGGCCTGTCCAAAAGGAAGCCAGAGGCTGTCACTCAGCGGTGCTTCTCCTTGCGCATGAAGAGCACCCTCACCAGCCGTGGGCGCACCCTCAACCTCAAGGCGGCCACTTGGAAGGTGGGCAGGGCCAGGCAGGAGGAGGGCCTGCTGGGCTGGGCGGCTGGGCCTGAGCCCTAAATCTCCTACAGTGGTTTGGCTTCCAGGGGTGTCAGGGATCCTGTGGGGCTCTCTCAGGCGGGTCTGGTGGGTCCTTTGAGAATCTAGGGCAGGGGTGGCGAACCTTTTGGCGATTGAGTGCCAAAGTTTATGAAATAAGAGTATACTCGCTCGACTCATGTGCCAACCCATCGAGTGAGATGGAGGTATCGATTATTTTTATGTCTATAAGAGCATAAACAATAGTTTTTTAAATGGTATTCACAGCTCCGCATGCTGAAATAATTGCTCCGCATGCCACTTTGGGCACGCGTGCCATAGGTTTGCCACCCCCGATCTAGGAGGTTGGGTGTGTGGAGTTGGGGGTTTGGGGTCCTTGTGTCCTTTCTTAGTCTTGATCTCTATGGTTAAGAGTGAGGTGGGTCCCAGCCTACTGGACCTGGAGTCTCCATGGGGCTAGAATCTGGGGTCCTCGGACCTCAACTCTCCCTGAGTCTTAGAATCTCGAGATCCTCTGAACTTCCTTAGGTTGGGTCTCTGTGGGCCTGGGGTCAGGGGTCCCCAGAGCTGTCTGAGCTGGGTATCTGCAGTCCTCAGGGATTTCTTCTCAGCTCCCTGTGAGGCCCCTAGAGACATACATCCCAGCCCCATGGGTAGTCCCAGGCCAGGGTGCATCACCACTTTACCCCTCCCCCACCAGGTGCTACACTGCTCTGGACACATGAGGGCCTACAAGCCCCCCATACAGACTTCCCCAGCTGGGAGCCCCAATTTTGAGCCCCCACTGCAATGCCTGGTGCTCATCTGTGAAGCCATCCCCCATCCAGGCAACCTGGAGCCCCCGCTGGGCCGGGGGGCCTTCCTCAGCCGCCACAGCCTGGACATGAAGTTCACCTACTGCGACGAGAGGTGGGCAGGAAGGAGTCCAGCTGCCCACCCGCCCACCTGCCTACCTGCTGGCCTAGCTCCTCTTCCTTCTACCCAAGTTCATTCACTGAATTTTGTGTGGGTCTTTATTTTTGCTTCTCTCTCTTCCTCTCACTTAATTTCTCCTGCCCTGTCTTTCTGTTAACTTTACTTAAATGGGTCAGTTCAGGTGAATCAGTTGGTACAGTGTCCAACACATAGTAAGCACTCAAACTGTCATTATTAATTCTCCCTCTGTCCTTCCCTTTCTTTTTCTCTCTCCCTTTCTTTCCTCTGCTCTTCTTTCCCTTCCTTCTTCCTTCATTTTTCTGCACTTCCCTCTTTCTCTCTCCCTGGAGTTGTACTTAGGAATGGTGACTCTGGGTTTAGATTGCTTGGGTTTAAATCCTGGCTGTGTGCCCTTGGCCAAATGACTTCACCTGTTTGTGCCACATTTCCCTCCTCTGTCCTATGAAATGATAACAGAACCCACATTGAGCAGGCATTCTGAGCACTCAGTGAGCTGCCTGGTACAAAGCACCATAGGAGTATATGCATATATTTCAATCATTGTCAGCATTACCTTTTTTTTTTTTTTTTAAAGATTTATTTATTGTTTTTTGACAGAGAGAGAGAGAGATACAGTCAGAGACAGAGAGAAGGGGGAGGGCCCAGGACAGTCTCCATAGTTGTACATCATTGGTTTTTCCACATAGTTTCATTCCACAGGTGGGAGGGGCTGCACAGGGCAGGAACTGGGCCGGGGTCTCACCCCGGTGAGAACTGAACTGGGGGCACTCCCCAGTTCAGCATATG
>PVKE010021139.1:0-26821 GCA_004027555.1 Craseonycteris thonglongyai | reverse complement strand
GGTACCTTTTAACTCACTGTATGTGCCCTAATACTGTAGCATTGGCTACATACAGAATGTCCTATAAGGGCACTGTACCTTTTAGCCCATTGGATGTGCTCTAATACAGTCAATTTAGCTACTATGCATGTGTCCTGATACAGCAGCTTTGGCTACACAGAACGTTCCTGTGCTGCAACTGTATGTACCACGGTGAGCCGATCACAACAAGCAAAGGTTCAAAGGTTATAATAGACCGCCTCTCTGACTCTGGCCGATCTGATCAGGCTTTTTACTAGAACACAGTGTAGCTTCGGGTACAGAACATGTATAATTTGCATGCATAAAAAGCCTGCTTGGATGGGCTGAGTTAGAGAGGCGGTCCGAGCAGCCTTGCAGTGATTGGTGCGGGATCGAGTTGGAAAATTCGTTTAGCGGCATATCGAGACGTTTTTCAGGATATACTCGGCGTATAAGACGACCCCCGATTTTTGGTTGATTTTTTTTCGTTTCAAAAGTCGTCTTATACGCCGGAAAATACGGTACACCCTTTTTAAGAGGTGTTATCTGTATTAGTTTTCAAAGTTGAATTGAATTATGGTAGTAATGTGTAGCATGATATTCACTCAAAAGATGATATTAATTAAATCAATGCTAGCATCACCACATGACAGGCAGGACAGTCATAGAAAATGGAGGAAGCACGGTTGTCATTTGAGGAGCACAAGACCATTTTGTAGTAGTATTTGAAGTTCGAGAATGTTGCAGAAGAACAACGAAAATGAAGGAGTGAATATGTAACATGGTCTCCAAAACACACCTAACAATTGCATGCATTTATGATAAGTGTGAGACACAGGGTCAATTGAAAGGGCATGTGCAGCAATATAAGCAGACCCTTTGGTCAACATTGCTCAAGCTGTAGCTTGTCACAATCAGAAGTATCTGGACGCTGATGGTAACCACTTTGAGCACCGCTTGTAATTGCCGAAGTCAAATGTGACTTGTATGCATCTTTTGTTATCAGTATATATGGAGTATTACAATTTTAATATATTTTTTTCCCTTCCTTAACATGTGTATACATTCTTTCGGCACCCTATGTATGTATGTATGTGTGTGTATGTAATGTATATGTGTGTATGTATATGTATGTGTATATATGTGTGTGTATGTATATGTACGTGTGTATATATATATATATATATATAACAATAGATATATAGATATATAGATATATGAAGCTGAATGGTGTTCCATGTATATGTTAACTCTGGAGAACTGACTTTTGAGAGAACTAAGTCCTTCCATCCAGGAAGACAACTCTCCTCCATTTGTCGTGGAGTGAACTTCAGAACAACCTAAAACATGGGCTCTTGGACCCATTTTACTTAGGGGTGAATCCCAACTCTTACTCCTTATATAACATAATCTTAAGCAGGTTACACTACCTCTCAATTCTAAGTTTTCCAGCCTATATACTGGGGATAATCATAGCATCTATCTGATAAGCTTAAATGAGAGTCAATCCTGGAACCTGATATAACCTCAATAAAATCAGATGTCATTACTCTTCTCCTCTTCTCTCTTTCTTTCTTTCTTTCAATTTTTATTTTAATTTGAGAGAGAGACAGAGAGACAGAGTGAGACAGAGAGAAGGGGGAGGGCCCAGAGTAGTCTCTATAGTTGTACATCGTTAACTGGGACATGGTTTCATTTCCCACACGTGAATGTGGAGCCAAGCAGACAAGAACTGAACCTTCCCAGCAGAGCCCTCTGAGCAGTTACCAGTTGTGTCCCAGTTCAGCATCTGGGTTTACACGTACTGAGGATGGGAATCTAACCCTGGACCTTGTAATTGCAAGGCAAGCTCTCAACCTACAGAGCTACCCCAGCATCCCCAGTTTCTTTCATAAGATTTTATAATATAGTTAAAAAAAATTTTTCATGATTCAATTTAAGCAGACATCAAAACTGTCCCATCTGCAAAAATAGGTGAGGATAATTATTAAGACTCAATTCTTTTTCCTTTGGTTAAGAGGGCACACGATAATAATAAAACTATGGGAGGGCATACCCAGGGTGACACTATTGTTCGCTGTGGCAGCTTGTGAGATTCTGCTCCTTATCCATAACAATCTAAACTTCAAGCAAATCTAAACTTTACTTTAGCAAGCTGACAAGTATTATTTAATTCCTGAATGAGGTTACAAAATTTTAAGAGGAATTAAAAAAAAAAGAAGATGAAAAGAAAGAAAAAGCCAATCAACTGGTTCGGGACACTTCTGATCATCAGTCGTATATGATGAATCAAGTAGGCTTGTGCATTGAGCTATCACTAGAAATATGTGTTCTTTTTCACATCTGCCTACCTATTAAAAGCTTGTTAGAAAGAATCCAGGATAACACCCCGGCTGTAGCTTTGCCTTTGTAACAGGACTGTGTTTATGTCATGTTATGTTGACTGGGACTGCTACCAAAGTTTTGCAAAAGTCCCTTAGGACTAAAATAAAAACTCATTTCTAGAATGATTAATAACTCTAGACTTGTGTGGGGTTTTCTTTTGTTTTGTTTTTACTTTGACTGAAAAGCCATTCTGAAGATTGCCCGATTCCTATAATAAACATTGCATATCATGCCCTTCCAGTTAATTTCCTTTTAGTGTGTTAGCCACAGAGTTCTATACACTTGTTGTTCCTATAATATCAAAAAGGTGTGTTGCTTTGACCTGTCTCATGTTGAAACAAACTAATAAAGACACTGAAAAACAGCTGTTAGTTCGTAGGTTCAATTACATTTCTTCAACAGTTTCCACTATGGAGCTTCACCTAGTGTTTTGCTCTTGGTAGGGGACAGAGAGCATGCCACATAGATCCAAGTAATCATTGCAACAGATCAACTTTGCTGTTATGCAAATGTCCTTTGTTTTGTGCTCTGGTGAGCAAGCTACTGTAGCAGGGTTTTGGCAGGAGTACAAGACTGCGTCCATGGAAGCATGCATGTATTTACACAAAAGAGGCTTCTAAGCCACAAAACTCCCTCCTGTTTGGTTACACTAATTTCCCTTGAATGAAGTTTGTATGCAAGCCAAAACAATGGTAGTTATTCTGTCCTCCAGAGCTCATTCCCAGTAGGACGAGGTGAACAACTGAACACTTGCTAGATAGCCCAGTAATATGCCATTTTTATTTCTGTCCCCATCACTTTGATTCTTTGATCATTAAAAAAATGGAATATTGGTAACTGAATCTTTTGTTAATATGCGAATTCATTCCTCTGTATTCTCCTCTCTTCTCATTTCCTGATCTATTTAAATCTGTTGTGGTGGTTAAGCTAAGCATCCCATTGTGGCATTCAAAATATTTCAGGTGTGTGAGGCAAATGGAAGCATTGCAATGATATAATTAAGGGGATACAGGGAGAAATGAAAAACTGACATCGAATTCGAGAGAATTTGGGCCAAAGGCCAAAATCCATTTCTCCAGTGAATGCCTAAAACAACAGATGTGTGCATTTTGTCAGTAGATGGCTCTGTTCAACACGGAGTTGATACAGGGTGAACTATGGCTGCAAGAGACAGAATGTCAGACTCTTACCCTGGCTGCATCGGGTCCCAGCACTTGCACTGTGGGGGGCTGGACCCCAGCAGGTCGTGAGGGTCTTGTGGTCACTTCCACCCAACCACTGCTGTTCACACCTCCATTGAATGTGCTCATCAGTACCCGATATTCATATTTCGTCCATGGGCTCAGAGCTGAAGTCCTGTCAATAAACCTCATGGGATGGCTCCTTGGTAGAGTTGCCAGGGTGATAGCTTCTTCCTTCCCTGGACCTCTCCTCTCGATTGTGACGTTCTCCACCAAGCCGTTGGGGTGTATAGGGGGTTGCCAAGATATAATCACAGACATTGGGGTATCAGAGAACAACTCTGGATGTGGGATGCCTTCTGGGGCATCCGGGAGTGTCCACACTACCTTGGACTCAGGTGACAGGGAGCACCCTTTTGAAGTGCAGGCCTCTACCTGAAACATGTAGGCTGTATATGGGTGCAGATAGGTCACCGTGCAATTGGTGACATTTCCGGAAGTGTTCAAGGAGAGATGGCCATGTTGGTAAATGTTATAATGGGTAATGGCCCCATTGCTCTTCAAAGGGTGCTGCCAGGTGACCAATATCATTCTTGACTTCACACCCAGGAGAATCGGAGGGTCAATAGGTCCAGGTCCTAGAAGGCAAAATACATCCAAAATGTGATACCTCTTAAAAACCTCTCAATTCCCCCCCAAATAAAGCTAAAATGAGTAATAACTCTCCTATAAGGTATGAATTCACACACTTGGTAAAGCCAGTAAGTTAACGCACAACTGCCATAAAGACAAGGACTATTACTGCTTTGCTTACGAATGTGCAAGCACTTGCTAAATATTATTGAACTAAACTGTCATGTTTCTTTCTAAGATGGCTTTATCAAAATTCCTTCTTTTCATTAAAGTTAATGCTTAAAAACATAAGGACTTTTTTGAAATCATGATATCAGAAGAGACATACACACGAGGGCGGTTGTAATCTGAGTTCTAGCTTCTGTTCTATTTGTTTTTTTCTAGAGCCTCAGTAACTAACTAAAATTAGTAACACTTCATAACAAACTGGCATAGTTTACAGCCCAGTAAAATCCTTTCGCATTGCTCATTATATATTCCATATTATACCGATTTCTGTTTATCATTCTAATCCATGTTTTGCAATTTATCTACTCCCTGTTAATATTATAGGCGATTTTTTACTGTGACTGTGACAGAAGCTGCCGATTTAGCTCTTTCACCTCCTGATAAATAAACAATGCACAGACCTGACCTTTAGGTTAACAGGTTTTATGCTTGCTCCACTCAGCACTCTAACTGATTCAATTATCATAAAGGTCCAGGAGGCTCCATGAATACTGAAAAAGGCCTGCCATATGCCTGCCTGGGTGTTGTGGAATGGCGAATATTCTGCAGCCCTCCAGAGAAATTCCTTAATTGTAAATAATTTCACTGTGCGACATAATCAAGTCACCTTGAATGCAAACCCCTCAGCCTGCAGAGGCAAAGTGTTATTTAAGCTTTACTGGGCTGCGTTAAATTCTGCAATTTGAAGGGCTGTTAAGTTTTTCAATTGAAATTTCATTTAAAATGCAGGTGCTTTTTATTATATCGAGGCTTTACTGCTCTCTAGGTACAAGCAAGAACATGGTGCAATAACACAAATCTGGCTCAATCACTGATCAGTAACAGCTGTAATTCCAGAACATTTAGCATTCTTATAAACCACAGCCTGAAATCTATAAATTGCTACAACCGATCGAGAAAACCCTATATACCCCTTTTCTGTCCATAACAATTGTGACATTTATGAGATTTTTTTTCTGTGAACATTAGATTTTACTGAAAAATCTTAAAAAAAATGATATATGTGAATTTAGTAATTGTTTAAAACATCATTGATTACGTGAGCTTGTGTGTATGTCTCAAGGTTTAAGTTTTAAATGGAACCGCTGCTTCACAAAACCAGTGACTGCGATGTAGCTGGTTATGTGAGCACATTGTCACACAACATGACCCACATATTTGTCACCAACTGGACTGACAGTAGAATCATAATGACTTTTTGAGAGGAAAGATGTTACAGGGCACTAACTTTGACATCAGCTGTTTCTGACAATTTGGTAATGCATCTTATTTGAAGAGAAAAATCCTAAAAGTACAGGGATCGGGATACAGATCACACTCTTTGTTTTAGTCGGTTGTTAGCTATCATTTTAAAGCTTTCTTAAAGCCATGGTGACATTTCTTACTTTTACTCTCCAGTATAAAGAGCCAGTGACAATTATTATATCAAAATAGGAATGTGGATCCTTTCTTATACTTGGAATCCAGATTTGGCTATTTCCCAAAGAAAAGCAAATAAGAATCTTGTAAGATATCAAGGTTGTCTTGGAAAACTAAACCCTCTGAGATGTGGGTCCATAAAATCAGTTCTGGATTCAAGCCTTTCATGTCTAACCCTATTTCACCCTCGCCCCTTAAAAAAAGAGTAACAGTGAAAAATCAGAATATTTTCTATTGGGTTTTAGCATGATCTCACATAACTATTTTTCATATGTGCACTATCAAACAGATTTTTTTTTTGAGGAAAAGAAACGATTATGATGCAGTTTGTTCTCTGTTATGATGAGGATAAGCCTTTTATATCTCCTGAACAAAATTACAGTTATAGGTGAAACATCCATGATAATGAGGTGAACTTGCACTTCAAGCCCCCACAGAACACAGGCTTTCCTTAAGATGATCTCTTATCTTGGGAAAGAAGAGATGTTCAATTTCATGGTCTCCCCCCACCCCCCCCCCGCCCTTAAAAGTCAGCATACATTTTAGTAGCTTCCAGCCCTAGCTGAGTAGTTTCCTTACTCTTGTCGCAAGAAGGGTCTTTAAACGTGTGTGATTCAGGAGAGAAGCTGAAAGCAGCTTAATTAGCTCCTTTGGCTAAGGAAGTGTTAAAACCTGACTCCTGGCCCTCTTTCAATTTAGTGTTTTGAAATGATAAGCCGAGTCATCTAATTCTATATACAAATCAACTGGCACGCCACTGCATGGTTGAAAGGGTCACCACAATTATGTAAAACATGAGTAATAACTATAATTGGGGTAGTTTGCTAATACAATAAAAAGCTCTGAACATGAAAAAGTTATGCTCACAGCAGTAGCTACCACTTTCTAAAGTAAGAATTCATGGATGAAATGACATGAAAAAGATGGTTATAAAATTTTAATGGAATGATAAAAGGCAAAAGTCAGCCTCTCAGCTGAATTCTTAAAATCCCTATATATCACAATCAGCTCCTTAACTGTAAAATCAATGTGGGGTATAACACATTGTCAATGCAGCTGTCACTGGAGGAGAGACTGGGAAGTGTGACAGCCACAGAGCTCAGCTGGCCAGGGAAGAAAACACATCAGTACGGCCCTTGACGTGGGTGCAACTGTGTAGAGAAGTCCCTCCTAGAGCTGGGGACGGGAGCATCCTTTCTGTTCAGATCACTGGTTCATATTTCAGGCCATTTCATTACAGCATTAATAGCGGAAAGTAGTTTCATTTTGGCAAACAAAATTATCTTTCATGGGAACCTATTTTGCGCATACACTTCAGAAGTTCATCCCCAACCTAAAACGGAATAATAGAATTGTTAATGAAGGGGTCTGCTAATTTACTTGTATACTCAGGTGTGCACACTGGGAAGGTGTATGTGCAGACACATGTATGCATGTGTGTGTGTGTGTGTGTACATATAGATGAACAGTTGGAATCACACCTTCAGTGTGTGTATAACTTTTGGTGGTTTTCTTAGGTCTTTCACACTGGTTTACCTGCTATATTTTCATTACTGCCCTGAAGCTACTTTTTAAAAAAACCATTCTAATTAAAAACTCACTCACTTTAAAAGCTCTTTTGAGTGATAGTAACTCTACAAGTGAAAATCCCCTAAAATCACCAATGGATTAAAAGTCACACAGGCAAATATATGGCTGTATAATTATACAGAGCAATATATTATACGTTAATTGTTAATGTGGCCTTTTGATATTCACTACTGATATGTTAGCAGAAGAGAAGAACGATGGGTTCTGTCGTCCCTTTAATCATGAATTCTTTTTATCAATTTATCACTTATATCCCAAGTACCTTGCAAAAGGATTTTAGACAGCACATAATGAAAGACTTGAAGGTGATAGACCAATAAAATAAAGAAATATTAATCTTGTGATGATGAAGAAGGTACAACAGTTGCAACCCAAAACAAATATTTAGAATGGGCAGTATGGTTTTGTTAAAAAAAAAATTATCATTCACCTCTTTGACAACTGATAAAATAGGAAAAGGTTAATAACACAGGTATCACTGTTTAATAAAAGAAACATCTTAAGACTAGAAGGTATCAGAATTGAAAGGATACTACTTGATAGTCTGAAGATAGGAGGACCAATATTGGGGAAATATTTTTTTTTCCATTTCTCTTGGGACACGGATCATAGAGTATAAATCAGGAAGAATGCTTTGTCGTCCAGAACTGGGGCATATTGTGCAATAAATACCTATGGATTCTTCTTGAATGTTTGAGACAGAAAACTAAATATGTTGCTGTGAGAACTCATGAAGGCAGAACAAAGTCTGAAAAGAAAATAACTAGAAGTTCCAAATTTGGAGAAGCAACTTCTTATGTGCTCCAAAGAGTTCACAAGGGAAACTGAGGCCAAGTAGACAGAATTTTTCATGAATCAATCCATCTTTTCAAAGGATGTTCAGTTGGTCACTTTTAGTTTTTGCCTTTAGAATATGTATAAAAACATGTAAAAATATTTGCTTTTATGAGTTCTGGAAATGCAAGAATTTGAGAAGTGGAATTTATACGACAGGAAACAAAGTATGTCATGACAATCACATAGAGCTATTTTGTTCTCAACATCCACAGATTAAATAATTTACTTCTCATCATAAGTCTTCTACTCTGAGTAAAATAGATACCCACATCACTGATCAACATGTCAGCATTTTGAAGTTAATATTTAAAGCAATTAGGAAACAAATCTGGAAGGGAGAAAAATAATTGTGCAGCACTAATTGAAATTTGCATTTCCTCATTAAATAGAACAAAATCTACTGACATAAATATACTCCACACCCATTTAAAAATGTTCCTATTTTTCTGTCTCAAGATGACCCTTAAGATGAAGCCAGAGACTTCAAATTCTAAAACACACTAACAAAAAGATGCTTGACGTACCATATTAGTTTAAAATGTACATATTCTCAAGGGCACGAACATGCTCATTAAATAATTTGGGAAAACCTGCTTTAACATGATTTTGACCAATGAATCAAATTTTGTACCATATTTTATTTCCTCTCTGTCACAAGGATATAGAGTGTTTAGCTCTCATTAGGGGTTGGGAGAATCAGGACAAGAAACAGTGTTTTCTTCACTTTCCATATATCGCTCCCACTTTGCTTTTAAAATAGAACATGGTTTTGGGCTAGCAGAAGCCTCTCTAATTAGAACACTCATTATCCTAGTCAAGAGAGTTAATGCTGAATCGAAGGGACAGCCAGTAGGCTGCCTCTGACAACAGCAGAGAATGATCATTGCTTTCGGGGAGTCCTTCTCTTACATTTGCCACTGATCCTCACCCTCCTGTCTCATCATCCTCAGAGGCTGAAACCCCTCGGTACAGAACACCCTGCAAGCTCTCCCCAGGCCTCCTGTGTCAATGTACCCCTCCAATAGCAATTACTTTTTCTGCATTCTTCTGGACCAAATGATAAGGAACCACACTGAAATGTGATATGAAGGTTAACTCTAGATATAAATCGTTCCCTGTTCTCTCTCCTGGTCTTCTGTTCTGGAAGGATCTCCTGATACCCCATGTCGAGGGATGGGCTCTTACTCATGCTTGTTCTCACACAATTCTGAGTTCTGTACATTCTAGCTGTGGTTATCCTCTGTGCCCCACTTGCCAGACAGTGGGCGCCTCAAGGAAAGAAAAGTGTCTTATTTATCTTTGTACCTTTCACATCTGTTTCAGTCCCTGGTTCGAGTTAAAGATGGCTTGGTTGAGTTTTCATGGATTTGCTACCATGAAACTCTTTTTAATCAATACTATAGCTAGCATTTTTGGGGTATCTGCTTATATCAGATGCTCCATCAGGCAATAGGACAAAGATAAATGAGACAGAGCCCCAAGTCCTGAGAAGTTCCAGTTCAGAAGAAGACATTGATGGTGCACAAATGATTACAAACCAACAATCTAATGGAGCAATGAGGTGGGAAGACTTCACAGCAGAGGTGACATTTGAGCTGAAGTTTAATGAATGAGAACTTTGCCAGATAACGAATGAGTAAGAAATGTGTTTTGTTAGATACAGATTTTAATTAACATTGCGGTATTTTTCTGTCTTATTCCAGAAGAACCCCTATTCCTTGTAAACTTCTATGAGAATTTCAAAGAAGAATTAAGGAGGAGATGCTCAAAAATCCGAATGGAAAAAGTAAAGCAGGATTCAGATGCCAAGATAAGTTCCCTCACTGTTTCATCCATTGTTCACAGGACAGTAAGTGTAAAAAAAACATAGTAACAAGATCTGATATTAAGAGTAAGCAAAATATGTTAATAGTATTTAAAATCTTAGATGGCTGGGTTTCTTGAGTTAGTTCCTGCTATATAATCATGGGTCACTAGTTCTTACTGAAAGAAGATGAGGGATTAACACGATCCACTTCGAACCCAGGCCCTAAAAATCACAAAGGCAGCAGCATCTCTGCACATGAAATTCCAACCACACAGAGTCTGTAAGACTTGTTAATAGTAAGAGGTGGTAGGAGATAAGTTTTCTCAACAAAATGGACTGTGCTAACTGGTACTTTGCAATATTTTGAACTTTCTGAGCTTTCTTCCTGCCTGTAGATAAGAGATCATGGCCCCTATTTAATAATAATCACCAGGGAGGTAACCCAAATGTCTCCCTGGAAATAGAAATTATGGGTGCCAAAAAGACAGGAGACCATTTTTCTCCTCTTCCAATGTGGCATTTGGTGGAGCCATTGCCTCTGCAGTGGATGGAATAAGTATTTTCAAATAATCATTGTTGAGTGACATCAAGTGGGCTATGTCTGAGGAGATTAAAAATCTATTTTAGGTTGTTTCTAATGTTTCTTAAAGAATCGATTTTGGGGAAGCCAGGGTGGCTCAGTGGGTTAAGTGCTCACTTTGCAACGCCGGGGACCAGGGATCGAATCCCAGCCCCGGCCCATGCGGACCCATGTGCTGAACTGGGAGCTCCCCCAGTTCATCTCTCTTTCTCTCACTCTGTCTCTCTTTTTGTCAAAAATAAATAAATAAAAATATATTTTAAAAAAAAGAAAAAAAAAGAATCGATTTTGAGTGTGAGCTCCCAGTTCATAAATATGTATACCGTTGGTGACTATGCTGTCAGACTCCTCAGACTTATGTAATGTTCTTCCTAACGGCAGTGTAGGTGTGAGGAGCAGTGCATCAATGCTTTCTGGGCCTTGGGTGTTGTTTCTTGGACTGTGCTGATAATTCACCAAATGGTACTCTTGAGAACAAAAGAACTAGGTATGTCCTTGTAAAGTACCTAACTTCCCCCAAAGGAGTAGTTATCAATTGTGTGTAATAGATGAAGTATTATATATTATTGTTTAAAATGAGTTTTTTTATTGTTAAATTCATTGGGGTGACATTGATTGGTATAAATTACCTGGGTTCCAGGTGTACAATTCTACATTGCATCATCTATGTGTTACATTATGTGTTCACTACCCAGAGTCAGCTTTTTTTCCATCACCATACATTTGGCTCTCCTTCCTCTTGCATACACCCCTCCCCTATTACTCTCAGGTAACCCCACTAAACTAAATAAAATAAGCTTCAAGAAAGGTAAATAACTCTGATTCTATCTGAATCTATGAGATAGAATCAAATGTCTAATGTCTCACTAAAATAATATAATTAAGGGTATTATAGAACTAAATTATTTAATATGCAATTAATGTTGTTTCAGCCACGATGCCTTCTGACTGATTCTAGCCTGTTAAAAGTCACCCAGGTCCTCTTTGGGTATGGAGCTAAATGGCAATTAGCCAACAGAGCAACATCTTCTAAGAAGCTTCTGATTAAAAGACTTCACAAGATTAACCCCAAAAACCTAATTTTTCAAAGATCCAGGGTCCTCACTCACTCTGTGTAGCTTGATTTAATTTATAACTTTTCTAAAATAATTATACTTCCATGTATATACTCTTATGGAGACAATTTATACAATAAATATTATATCCATGAATTTGTTTCCTATATGTAACCTATTAAAACATATATATGCAAACATAACTCTCTCATGAAAAACTATAACATTGTCTTTATTGGTTGAGTGACACAGTCCCAATCTACTCCTTGTATTAGATGCAGAATCATTGTTATGAGATTACACTTCTCTGTTCTGGAGGATGTCTTTCAGGGGCAAGTAAAAGTGGCATGAAATCTATTTCCCGGAAAAGCTATAATGATGCTCTAAGCAACTTCATAAACAAAGGACCATTTTTCATGGTCTTCTACTGCCAGAATTCCTCCAGAGCAGTGAACACTGTAACATTTGGTCACAGAGTAGAAGATGACAACCTTTCTCTCGCAGGACACCTAGATATGCCCTAATGGACAGAATGGGGCCATATCATGATTTATTGCAAATGACTTCTTTCTGTTTGTATACCCAATGCTCTGAGTCCACATTTTTTCTTCCTTCTGGAGAGTCTGACCATCCTTACCCAGCAAAAGATTGTCACTAAATGTCGAGAAAATAGGGAAGGCTTATTTCTGTGTTTGAAAAAACTAAAGACATTTAAGATGCCCAGTACAGAGGCCATTTGGCTGTGTATTGTCCAGACCACTTACTGTCCTCTGTTGTCATGAACAGAATCCAAGAACTGTAAGTGTTGCCAAATCCATTGGAGGCCACCAACCGAAACTCGTATTCTGTGTGAGGTTGGAGATCTCTCACTTCATAGCCTAATGACGCCGAAGGACTGGAAAATAACCTGTATTAAGGAATGTTAGTTAGAACACATAAGACATTCAAAGAAATAAAATAAATAAATTTACTAAATTTCACTGCAAAGAACTTGCACAGAATGTCAACATACATTAAGTACTACAATTTTCTCTCATCATATGATATCTCTGAAAATAAGTAGCCATTTGGCTGAGAGTTTGTAATGTTGCATTTAGATAAGCTGTACATTCTACAACCGTAACACTGAGTAACTTTTTGTCTAGTATTGCGAATGACGGCCATGTGGTATTTGTGAAGTAGTATAATTACACAGCCACAGTGCAGATCAATTTGGTGGGGTCTGGGTGTGTGCAGATACAATGCAATACATGTGCTTGTAAAAAGTTATAGGTAAAGAAGCCTTATTTTAAATGCTATATGAAGGAAAAATTGATATTTTTGCAAAGCAATAATGATCTCCTAGAATGTTGCTTGTTTTTGGTTTGTTTGAATATATAAAAAGTGGTCTTTGTGGCAAATGAGAACTGACCTCCTGTACAAAATCTGAAATTTACTAATGTTGTTAATCAATGTTACCCCAATGAATTTAATTTAAAAAATGATGAAGTAAATTGAATCCACATTGTGATAGCCAGGCGACAGGTGGATGAACAAAGCTGAACGCTCACTCTAGAAATCCGTGGGCAGAGTGGCCAGGCCTTATCTGGAGCTGGTATTTGGGAGAGCTGGGAGCGTTGTTCCGAGCTGGTGTAGACCAGACAACCTGAAGACTGGTTGCAGTGGCAGATGAAAGCCTGGGAGGCAGCAGGCCATCTGGGGCTGTCGGAAAACACAGATGAATTAGAGCAGAGAAAACCGTGTAGAACATATGCTGGATGGAACTGAAATGCTCCATATACTGGAAAAACTCTTCGTTAGGATCAACAACAATGTTCAACATGGTCCATTTCATTTAACATTTTCATTCCTGAATGGCTGTACTTCCTCACTGTTCATTTCAACACAATTACATTCGCTTTTCCATCTTAAAAGCCAGCCCCAACACAGCAAGACAAATGAATGCGCAGCACATTCCCACCTGTACTTCTATTTATCTAATTGAAAACATGGAGGGAACGTAGTGAAGCAAATAGTAAAGCACCCTTTTAATGTAACTTTTGCTCAATAATCAAGCCATTGAACAGTGAAGGAGTCCAGATCTCTTATTTCTCCCATATCACCCATTGTCACCTTAATCATATTTCTACTTAGAAACACAGTGGGCATTCGTTGTTGTTTTTCCTGAGAAAGGCTTATTAAAATTGTATTTTTCTACAGTGAAAAATACACAAGAGTGGTTGAAATTAGCATATTCTAGCCTTAATTCTCACCTATCAGCACATAAAAACTGAACTTCTTTCCTCCTGTGTTTTATGGAATCACTTGCCCCTTCTTGCAGTGACACTGCCCTTATTCAAATATATTGGGACATACATGTTGCTTTTTCAAGTCTAGCTAAATTTCTGGCAAATATTTTTAATTTTATTTAAGATTTATTTTATTGTTTTTGACAGAGACAGAGAAAGACAGAGAGAAGGAGGAGGGCCCAGAGCAGTCTCCATAGTTTTATGTCATCAGTTTTCAACATGGTTTTGTTCCACACAGGTGAGCGGGGGCTGCTCAGGGTGGGAACCGGACTGGGGACCTCCTGCATGGGAGGCAAACCCCCTCGAGCCAGGGCTTAAACCAAGGTGGGGGTGGTGGGGGTGTGTGAGAACTGAACTGAGGGCCTCCTGTGTGCGAAGCACACTCCAGTTCAGCATATGGGTCCGCACGAGCCAGGGCTGAGACTGCATCCTCGGTCCCTGTGGCTGTAAGGCAAGCGCCTAACCCACTGAGCTGGCTTTTTCTGGCAAATCTTTCCTGAATTCAGCATATGTGCTTGATAAATCTATCAGGGAAATCTATTTGAATAGTTTTAGAAGGCCTAACAGGAATGAGTAAAACTAAAGCCTATTCTACTGAAGAAAAATTGACAAGAGGACTGTGGTTATTAAATTTATTTTAGTCCCATTCATTTACTTTTGCTTGTATTTTCCTTGTCTTTGAGATCAAAGTTCATAAAGTCCTCTCTGAACCCAAGGTCTATAAGTTTAATATCAATGTTTTCTTCTATAGAAACAAAAACTCATGGACACGGTCAATAGGTTAGTGGTTACCTGAGGGGAAGGGAGGAGGGGGTGGGGGAGGGAGGGGGCATCAGGTATATGGTGATGGATAGAGAACTGGCTCAGGGTGGTGAGCACATAATGCAAAACAGACGACATGATGTAGGATTACACACCTGAAACCTATGTAATTTTTACCAACCAATGTCAAACCAATAAATATAAATAAACAAACAAAATCATTTTTCTCAGCAGGTATAACTTGAATGAATTGAGCACATCCGAGTGTCTTCCAAAGACAGTCAAGAACTCAAAAGCAAATTAAACAAAGCTCTGTGGCTCAGGAAAATCACCTAATAACTCTCAGTTTGTGTTTCTTATCTTCAGGGCGAGGATAATATTTTTCTTGCGATGAAGACTAGACAATATAAATAAAGTATCTATTTTGAGTCTTGGCAATATTTAATTGTTATTTATTGCTACTATTAT
This sequence comes from Craseonycteris thonglongyai, assembly GCA_004027555.1. NCBI lineage: Eukaryota > Metazoa > Chordata > Mammalia > Chiroptera > Craseonycteridae > Craseonycteris > Craseonycteris thonglongyai. The sequence goes on along the minus strand of PVKE010021139.1, from coordinate 11,588 downwards.
TATTTTATTGGCCTAATCTGAACTTTCCTTACTATAATTTAAGTTCTACCATAATATAGTTTTTAGGGATATTCTGAATATTGCAATATGAGCTCCTAATGACCAAGGATGAATAGAGGCCATTGGTGAAGAAGGGATCAAAGCAATAAAAACTTATATCAGGGTTAACTTTCAACTTTCTTCTATACAGAACCTTACATAGTATGTGAGTTTTACCTACTCTCCCATTCCGGAGACCCTGCCTGTGAACCAATAGACTAATTAATGAATGACCAGTGATGAGAATGGAAGAATCTGATTACATGTTTTATTAATCTGTTGTAAGGATTTTGAGTTAATCAATAATTCACTATTTATTCAATAAACATTTATTGATCCTCTACTTCTGTGCAAAGTAGCATCCTTTGTGAGGAGGAAACACAGCACTGAGTAAAGCAGACACAGACTCTGACCCTATGGAACTTATATATAAATGGGGGAAGCAAGCAATGAACCAATGGGTACCTAAGATCACACCAGAGGGTGACATGTGCTCAGGAGAAAAGTAAAGCAGAGTAAGGAAAAAGAAAATAAAAAGGAGTGTGTAATTTTAGTTACTACAAGGCCATACAAAGAACACATCACTGGGAGACATTTGAACAAAGACCTCAATGATATGAAGGGGCAGGTGGTCATAAGAATGTCTGGAGGAAGAGCAAGTGGAAAGGCAGTGAGATGGAGAAGTGTTGATTGTGCTTAAGGGACTATAAAAGGCCATTTTGGCTGGAACATACTAAGGAGGCAAAAAGGGAAAGAGAATAGGGGGATAGGCAGGTCTAAACCCTTGTAGATCCTTTCTAGGTCTAAGTCTTAAAAGTCACAGTAAGGACTTCAAATGTTGTTCTAAATGGCAGTAGGGGCAAGATATGAATAAAAGAAATGACATGATTCTAAACTGAAGAAGGTTAGTTAGTGCTAATGCAGGAGAGGGGACAAGAGTGGAAATAGGAAAATCACCTATTGTAGTGATCCAGGCAAAGGATGACAGTAGCCAAGATTCAAGTGATAGCAGTGCATGTGGTGATTTATTTTGCTGTTCAGATTATGCCAGTTCAAGATTATGGCAGTGTTTTGGGCTTAAATATCCAGGTGAATGGTGGTGCCATTACTGACATGAGGAACACTGAAAGGAGACAGTCACGGAGAGGATCAAAGGCTCCGAACTGTGCCTGTTACATTTAAGAGGTATGGTTTGCATGTTTCGTGGAGATATCAAGGAAGATATGAATCTGGATAGGGGTTGTACATCAACATATACACAGTATTCATTGGCTTAGACTTGATGGAATAAACCAGGGATGAGGGTTGACACAATGAGAACAGAGCCCCGGGGACTACCAAATTTTTGAGACCAGGGGACACCTCTATGATATAGATTTAAAGTAGTGGCCAGCGAGGTAGTGGAAAAACTAAGAAAAGCTGCAACTTGGAAGCCAAGTAAAGAAACTATAATAGAAAAATGAAGGACTGATTAGTTCCATCAAATGAGTTAAATGGAGATGACTGAGAGTTGGCTACAAGGAGTCATTTGGTGACCTTGCCAAAAACAGATACAGTGCAAGGTGGGCAGGGCAGTCTCCTCAAAGAGGGCTGAGAAGAACATGAGAGGGACGGAATGAAAGGATACACTGGGTATCCTTTCAAAAGAGTATACAACTCTTTTGAAGGATTTTGTTCTAAAGGGGAGTAAATAATGGGGCAGCATTTAGAAAAGTTTATGGCATCAAAGGAAGGTTTTCTAAAAACTGTGAGATGTTACAGCATATGCATTCTTACTGGAATTGTGAAAACCGATAAACAGACACCTCATTTAAATGGAGTCTGGAGGCTCGAAGAGAGAACTCCCAGGAACGTGTCACTCAATGTAAACTACTGACCCCAACAGGAGGAGATGTATCTTACATCTCCAACAGGAAGTGACACTATTTTTACTGCCTCAGCAGGAGAAAGATCCCTCCTTGCCCGAGTAGCTTAGACAATGGAAGACTGCCATAATTTAGCCAATGAAGTCACTGTACTTTGAACTTTTGATTTTCATCAATGGACTCTTGGCTTACAAAAGACTCTCCCAAGTCCATAAAAGAGCATTCCTCACCTTTGTGTCTGGGGACTCATGTGTGGTTCGCCATTAGATCACATGTCCTGAATTATAATTCTTGTTGTTTCCAAATACGTAAGTACATAATGCTGGAGACATATCTCACTGTCTGTTTGTTAAAGGTCAACAGAATGGTCCAGAAGAGTTTGGGGGAAATGACCATACAGAGGAAGAAAGAAACACATTTCTCCTGTAGGAGAGAGGCAAGCCCATGCATATGTGAATTTAATCCAGAGGCAGTTCTCGTTGGCTGTTGAATAAAGCAGGGACAGTTCACCCCTTGTGTAGAAGTGAATGCAGACACCAAGGCTACAGATGGGGAAAAACAGGTAGATTTGTTGATGAAAAAATCAAGGATATCTTCTGATGGCATCCATTTTCTCAGGGAGCAAAATAAAAGCAGAGGTATCAGCTTAGTGCCAAAGTGAGAGAGTAAATTGGATACTTGAGGAAAAACAAAATGGTATGAAATAGTTCTCTCAGTAGAAATGTGACATGACTAAGAAAGACAGTAAGGTTGCTGCCCAGGACCAGCTATCCAACAACTTAACCCTAAATCTTTGGTTTAAAGGACAATCATAGCTAAAGATATTTTAAGTGATATTTTATCTGTGAACATAATCGTTTCAGCAATGATGACTTCTTATTTGACATAGTCTTTAAGTGATTTATAACAAATGCACATATGAAAAGAACATGGGCAAAAAGTAAAGTGTATGTGCATAATGTATAACCTATAAACCCATGTCCCACATTTGATTATTTTTTCATCTAATTTTTCTGTGTCAAGAAACAGGTTGTTCCCAATTCAAATTTTAACTAAAAATCAGCTCTAAGAAATTGTCAGCATGAAAAAACTAGAGTTTAAATATGTACATAAAAACACACTCTTCAAGTGTTAACTGCATCACCATGTTATTTAGAAAGAACGGAGAAATGCCCAAAAGTAGACCCCGTAATAACAATCAAGAATCTTGAATTCTCTTCAGAGTGATAAAGAAAGAAGTGTTCCATTAAATCAGTGACACTCTGATTATATAAAGTTGCAAAGTATTTCCAAACGCAGTGATCATCTAAATTATTTACTTGGAACCATTCATCCTGTACACTTTCAGCAACACTGAATTCTGGAAGCCTTTCTTTCCCCTCTGGTTAACCCCTTTATCCTCGACCTATTCCTTAGAGGCTCCTTAGCACCAAAGTAATAACTGGGAGCCAGCCATAATTCCACCCCTGGTTTCTTAACAGAAGAGCTGCACATCTATCAGCTTGATGTATTGTCTCCAAGATGCTATGATGCTCAAAAAGCTTCTCTCAAATTTAATATGACCCTCATGGGGCAAGCACTCCACAGACAACCTCCTGAATCAACCCATCTTGTCCAGTAAATACTAATTCTACATGGCAACTGGATAAAACAGCTACCCCGACCCATAAATTCCAAGGAAGGGAGTTTTTAATAAAATTTCAAATTCAACCTTTTTTGGAAGGCAAAATGAACACAAAACACTATGTAATAAATTCAGTCACAGATTAGATGAGTCTAGCTGGTATAATCTTTTGAATGTATAGTTTTATTAAACTTTTAAGTGGTGTATATATACCTCTGGACTCTTCCATATCCAAAGCAACAACAAAACAACAGACACACACACACAAAACAGAATACCCCAAACCTTCGCTCCATGCAGATATACAGAACTCGGGGATAAGCTCTGAAAAGCAAAACCAGAGGCTTTTTCTTTTCATGTGGCCAGTGACTACTAAGGTTGTAGTGGCCGGAAGAGGAAAGTTTTAGGGATAAAATGAATTCAGTATGCTCCTTAGATGCACCAACCTCTCAGAGAGTCCACCAACTTGTTACTACTGCAGTGTATTTTTTGTGTATATGCACGTGCATTTTAAAGTACTAGAAAAAAATATTGCACTCTGATACCAAAGAAGCCCATATTTTGTATACAATTCAAATCTGTAATAAAAGATACTGAATGCTACTCAGCACAATGTTCTCTGCCGGGGGTGGGGAAAGAGCAGAATAGATAAAAATGGGATTGGGCCATTGACTTGACATTTAATAGAGAGATAAGACATGACTCGTGTAACTACATCTTAGAATGTATACGTTGTGTGGTTCTCTTAGTTGAGGTTGCTTCTCAGGATTTCCCCCGTGGATTCCCCTCTGTTCACAAGTCCCTACCCAGGCAGTTATGGGCACCAGATATATGGTGGTGGAGGGGAACCTGATTCTGGGAGCTGGGCACATAATGCGATGCATGGGTGATGTGATGTGGACTTGTACATCTGGAAACTACCTAATTGTTACCAACCAATGCCACCCCACTAAATTTACCAATAAAAAAAAAGAATGTATACGTAACATCAACATGGTATAAGTGCTACTGGGGTTTGTGATATTAGGAACGCACATCCCGCAGGGCACTGGACCTTGCCCTTCAGAGGGGCAGGCCTTGAAGAGGTCCCGCCACAGGGGTGCTGTTAGATAGTTCATGAGGGGTCCTCATGAACTCATGTCCTCATGTTCATGTCCTCAGCCTCCTTCTAATGCCCGGGACACCCATGAACTCTGCCTGTGCTCATGCCAGACGGATGTGATGGTCCTATTGGCTTCACTTAACTCCAACCCAGTCCACACTACTCTGGCTTCTGAGAGGTGTATAACATCCTCATGTGGGGTTCCCTGTTCATGTGACAGAACAGAAGCGCTGGCCTTTTATCTCTATGCATCTGGGCTGCATCGCTGAACAGCCTGGCACATATTCAAAACCTTGGGATTATACATTTTCCTCTCATTTTCTAAAACAGCTACAATATGAACAAGGATTTTAAATTCCTGTTCCCAGAATGGAAAATTAGAGTTCAGACACATATATTGAGTCATTGAGTCATAAACAAATTGAAAACAGAAGGCAAGACTCAATTTCCAGTCACTAAACCATATGTCATTAAAAGAAGATATTAATTATGAGGAACATGCAGATGTGCTGACAAATGGACAGTCAACCTTGAGCACAAGGATGTACAAATAGAGCAGCATTAAACAGTGACGAGTAGGTTAAAATGGATGTAACGTTCACAATAAAGCCCCACAGAATAGCTCACGTTTGGAAACCATCTGATGTACCAGGTTCTTTAACATAATTATTTCTAATTCTCAGAATTACACTACAATATCACGATGTTAACTCTTTGTAGTATAAAGCATCTTAGGCGCAGAGAGGTGACATCCTTTATTTCAAATCACAAAACTGGTTTCTGGCAAAGTGAGGATATTAACTAGGATTGTTTAAATTCAAACAGTGCCCTTCATTCTACACTACAAGACAGCATGATAGAGATGATTTACCATAAAAATTAATATTAAATATATTAAATCAATATAAGAGCAAACCATTGATAATACTAAGTCGATTAGTTTTAGTAAATGTTCTATTTATTTTCTATTCAAGTCATATTTCTTTTTTTTTTTTTTTTTAGATTTATTTTATTGTTTTTGAGAGAATGTCTGTGTGTGTGAGATAGAGACAGACACAGACAGAAAGAAGTGGGGGAGATATCAGAGCGGTCTCCAGAGTTGTAAATCATTGGCTATGATATGGTTTCATTCCACACAGTGGGACCACGTGCGGTGGGAACTGAACCGGTGGCCTCCCACATGGGAGGTGAGAACTTCTGCAGCCATGCCGTCCCAGTGGTTACCAGTGGCACTGCAGTTCAGCATATGGGGCTGCACAGGCCGGGGCTGGAATTCAATCCTTGGACCTCCCAATTTTGAGCCAAGTGCTCAACCACTGAGCCATCTAGGCATTTTTTTCAAGTCGTATGTCTGAATATTACTTTCCTGATCTCATTTTTTCTCACAACTGGGTCTCTGTTTCCTTATCATCCCAAAGGCACCTCACACAATGTGAGTTAGCCAGTTCTCAGGAATCAGTGAAAGCCCATAGAAATTCAATAACATGCAAAATGGGCAGGTCTCCATGTTAGTAAGAAAAGTGCGTTTTTAAATATTAAGTGTTGTTTATAGGTGTGTTATAGAATTGATCTTTGCCAGAATGTGAAATATAAAACAACAGCATTTTGAATTTGGAGTGGAGATAGCTTAAAAGCCACCAAATTTAACCTCTCACCAAAGAAATATGTCTTTGCCTAAAGCATCACCATCGGGTGACATCAGGCATCTGGTTCGTTGCCAGCAACAGGAAAATAGTTGCTTTGTTAGTGGCCCCAGTGCATCGTTGGGCAGTTCTCATTGTTGGTAAGTTCTTTTAATGCAGAATTAAGATGACATCACATCTACACAACTTAAGGTGAATAGAATCTTCTGTTCACAACAGGACCTTCTGAGAGTGAAACAGGGTACTTTAAATAATTAATAGGGAGTACCTGAGTTGCGCCGGTATAACCGGGGGTTATCTGGGCCTGAGCGAATGTGGCCAGGCAAGCTAACAACACTGTCCTCTCAGGATGTTGTCTGAGCCATCCCTGAGAACAGGCCTCCAACCCTGTCATAGGCTAGAACTCCAGGCACTTTTAAGCAGCTGTCTTCTTCTCCACTGAAGTTCCCCATTTCAGGGAAAACATCTCTGTTCCCTCCAATTAGTTCCCATATGATTCCTCAACCATCACCTAGCCTTGTTACCTGATTTGGCAGTGTCCTCATTTGATAATATGCCTCTAAATACATGAAGCCTCATGCTTCAGCTGAACCTCCTTATGCATCCTGATCAGAGTGGAACATGGGGAGACTGACACTGCTTTCTACAACGACGTGACCAGGAGCTCCCCAAGCCTCTTAACTCTGGCCTGCTTAATTCTGGACTCCACTGATGTCATTCAGATCGGCTATGTAGTTGATTCAAAATGGTCATTTGGATAGCTAACAATGCCGGATCAATCATTCCCCAATGAGTACACAGAGTCTGAGAGGAATATTGTTAAGGAAGTAAAGTATTTCAGGAGATAGTGGAGTGCCTAGCGCAGCACTTCATATACAGACATGTCCAATGAAAAGGGACAGATGAATGAGTTGGTAGGGGGTAGGATCTGCAAAAAAAGAAATAATTTCCCCTTACGATACTAATAATGGTTAAGATCGAGACCTCATTTTCCATTTACAAATGAAGATCCAAGTATCTGAAAATCAATAATGTTTTCAACCTAAAAGAGATGAATTGCTTGGAGAATACTAACAAGGTAATCTCAAACTAGATCTGAAATTCTACTTTAAAATATATTCACTTTATCATTTATTTTCCTCAATGTCCTCATTTCATGGATGTGAAAACTGAGGTTAGAAAAGGTTAAGCAACATGTCTGAGGTATGTGACTAGTAAATGGCAGCCTATGGTTGGTTCCCTACATGTCTACTATTTCCAAGTGTACGATTCACACCTCAACACCATGGTGAATCTTAAGTTTAAGTCCAGCCATTGCTTTTCTCCATAATAGACAAAGTAATTGTAATGCAAACTGCTTGAGAACAGAGATCTTATTTTTTATTTCTTTATGTAACCTTTAGAGCACTTAATAAATTTCGATAATATGCAAACTGCCTGAGAACAAAGCTCTTATTTTTTTTTCTTTATGTAACCTTTAGAGCACTTAATAAATTTTGATAATTTGGTATTGCAAATCATATAATTACCAAACAAATGATAAAACTTAGTGCTTATAAACTAAATAGAGTGCCTTTAAAAAAACGTATTTTGTAACTACAAAAATAATATATGTTTGTGATAGAAAATTTGAAAATGAAGAAAAAAATTATCTGTAATAACACTAACCGGTGATACCCATTCTTAAAATATTATAAACTATCTTTCTTGTCTTTATATTTATGCAAAAGTATATTTATACATAAATTTTTGAAATGATTAAGCTGAATAATTTTAATACTTTTGTAAACTTTGTTCGCTTTACAAGATACAGTAAAATTATGTCATTAATTCTATGGCATTTTTGATAACAAGACTTTTAAAATTAATTACCTGTAATATTTTTACAACTAAGAACATTCCCTTAACAAAGCTGATATTGATGAATACAGGATATCATTTTCAGTATTATAAATAATAGTGAGTATCCTAATAAATACATCTTTCGATTTGCTTTTTACAATTGTTGGGTCAATAGAAATGAAAGGCTTTGATTTTGGGTATCATTTGCTAAGCCGTTTTTCAGAAAGTTGAGTTTACTTATACTCCTATCAGTAAGATATGAATGATCTATTTCCAAATATCCCTATCAAAATGAGTATTTTCTATGAATACATATTTATATGTACCTATCTACATATATAATAATATAACTATATCATTAGTAATATTACATAAATGTTATAGAATATGTAATGTAATAATATAACATAATTACATATAATTTATATATATCTTATAAAATCTATTGAGGCAGCTAATAATTAATATGAATCTACTTATAAGCCAGGCACTATTATATAATTTGGGAATGTAGTAATCAACAAATTCAATACAATTTTGTCAACAAAAGACAGGACAATAGGCAAAAAAAAAAAATACAAAAAAGAAATTTTTCTTTTCTTCACTTTTCATGGGTAGCTCTTTCCTCACAGCTTTACTGAGCTCTAATTGACAAATAAAATTGTATATATTTAAGATATAAGTTTTGATGATTTGAAAGATGTATATACTGTAAAATGATTGCCAGAGCCATGTTAATTAACACATTCATCACACCTAGAAATTGTTTTGTTTGTTGACAGAATGTTTAACATCAAGTCACTTAGCAAATCAAAAGCATTTCTAATATAAGGAGCTTTATAGACCATAGCTAAAGAAATGACATTTTTTCAAAGTTGTCACCTGTGTAGTAGAGGAGTATTTAGAACAAAAGTTCTGCCTAGGAAGAAAGTGTGTCCTTAAAATAAACATTTTGGAAAAAAAAAATTCAACATCATTTTTTTGTCACTCAATTCAGTGACAAAATATATGTTGTAGCATAAATCCTGAAGATAGGACATTTGTCTTTGGTCTTTCACTAATACATTTGGGTCCACATTTTTTAGAGAAACTGAAAATTTTACCCATATTTTACTGGTGTGAGACTGTCAATCAAAATGGGTGCAAATATTTGTCAAAAGTTCTATGAAACCCACTTGTCAGAAGTCACCTAGCTCTAGTAATTGTTCTTCATGAAATGAAAAATTGTCCCTGTCTTCACTAAGAATGCTTTAATTAGAATGGGAAAGAAGCAAGGATATCACTAGTTACAGTGTATAATAGGAGTAATATAGAAAGAGGTGGCAGAGGTGGGTCAAGGGCGCCAGAATAAAAAGACACCACTGAATACTAATTGCTATTGACCATTTTGAGAAATGAAAGGCTCCACTTCACATTAGCATCCATAGGACCACGACAACATACCTCCACCTCTCTTTGTGGTTTAAGATTAAAGAGTTGCTTAAAATTACTCTGCAAGACAGTTTCAGTGAATTTGTTAACCAGGAAACATCACACAGAGTGAAGGCATCCTCTGTTAATTCTGAAATACCTCAAAGCTGTGAGTGATGTAGCTCATCACACTCAGAGAAAAATAAGAATTTTGAATTTCATTAGAGACATTATTTGTTCCACTATAATATGGAACTGTCACTTTGTCAGACTAATTAGAGGCCTTGAAGTTGGTGGTCATAATACACAGAAGAATTTTTTGTTGTTGTTGTTGTTACATCTCAAGCCAGCAACCGAATTTTATTCTTTTTCCTCACAGATTTCCCAGATTTAGATACTCTATTTAAGCCTTTGCTCCTGACATTTGAATTTCTCCTTGTATTCTTAAGAGAATTTATTGGTATTCCTATTATTTTGAATATGATTACATTCATCCAAATTAGTTTCTAGGCAGTATAGATTAAGTTCTTTTTCCTTTAAAATTTGATTACTAGCCCTTTGTGTAGTGTATCTTCAACTGAAAAAATAATTTAGAAAATATACAACAAAAATATTGGCGGATTAAGTCTACCCATTTTTATTTAAAATATTGTTCAATCACATAATTTAAAATAATTCCCTAAAGAATTTTACCTTTGTAAAATTAAAAAATAGATAGGCTTTTAGCAAGGTTAATACATGATTATAACAATGAGTAAATTCTTGCTAGGTCAATGACACTTTCTTTAGAAAGAGTGCACTAAATAGCCCCTCACTAACTGTACCTAACAAAAACAATAGTAAAAGAAAAAAAGTAGTAAAGAAGATAAACCACTGTATTTTAGAACTGAATTCTTTCTGATGGCACTGCTGAATCTACTATTCTTAATTTCTATAGAATCAAGAGCCAAGAAATTAAGTGATCTTTGAATAGCTGATGAAACTTTAGTCATTTTATAATGGAAGAATCAGATGGAATTGGTGATAAAAGTCATCTTAACAATGAGATTGGATCTATTATTCAAATTGATGATTTACTTAACTAATAACAAGATAACACAAAATAAGCCTGAAAACACTCAGCTTATAGAGGGGGTGCATCCCTTACCTCAATAGACCATTAATTTCACATTTTCTATCATGGAGAATAAAACAATAGTCATCAGCAAGACCAGAAATGCTGAATGACATCTAAACACTGATTTCAGCTCAAGAAATGAGGCAAAGTATGATTCTATAACTTGTTCAAGGTCATATAGTTAGTACAAGGAGAATTTAACCTCCTCCTACTAGCTGCACGAAACCAATCTGGTCGATTTGGCAATCCACATTCTTAATTACTAGAATAGTTTGCTTATTTGAGTTTGTATGTGCGTGTGTAGGGGTTACAAATAAACAGAAGACATATGGAAGATGGCACTTTCATACATATAATTTTTATCTGGTATACTATTTTTCCCTCAAGCAACTTCTAATCTCATTTTCTCAGGAAGTAAGGATTTGCAAATGTTATACATTTCTTTATTTTTTGAAGAAAGGAAGCATTGACAAAAAAGTAAAAATTAAGTTTAGATTTTCAAGAATGTCTCACTAGTCATAAAGCCTGGCTATACGAGAAGAAATCTAGGTCTAATTCTTCAGAAAAACGTCTCAAATATAGTAAAATATTACAGTTGTCAGTGCAGCCTGCATCCATAAGACTGAGTTTGCCCAAGTTACTGTAGTAACAGAAATTACTGTATGTTTTATTAACAACCTATTTTTTGTCTCTCTCTCTCGCTTTTTAATCCCAAACTCTAATTTAGTTGTTGTTCCCTTAGGTACAAAGTACACAGTTCATAATTCATTTGATATAAAATGTCAGTTTAGATTCTCGCCTATCTTTGATAAATGAGAAAAAAACATGTACATTTCAATTTCCTCAATGCCGGAACTACCAGAAACAACCCCCTGTTGTGCTTCTCAAAGACCTTTGTGTTAAATTAAACATCAAGATTCTGAAACTGTGGGGAAGGATATTTCCA
>PVKE010021138.1:0-26822 GCA_004027555.1 Craseonycteris thonglongyai | reverse complement strand
CTGATAGATGACTGAATAAAGAAGTTGTGGTACATTTATACAATGGAATACTACTCAGCAATAAGAAAAGATGAAATACAGCAATTTGTGACAACATGGATGGACCCTTGAAAACATCTTATTAAGTGAAATAAGTCAGAATGAAAGAATCAAGAAACATATGACCTCATTTATAGGTGAAATATAAAACTGAAAGGAACAAAGAAACAAAGACTGATGGACACAGTCAATACTTTAGTGGTTACCTGAGGGTAAGGGGGGAGGTGGATTGGAGAGATGGGTGGGGGGGAGTCCGGAGCGGGAATCAAACATATGATAATGGAAAGTAAGCTGATTCTGGGTGGTGAGTATATAATTCAATGTATAGACAATATAATGTAGAATTGTACACCTGGAAACAATGTAATTGATATCAATTAATATAATCCCAATAAATTTAACAAAAAATTTTCATGAATTATTATTAAATTAGTAGATTAAAATAAACAAATAAATAAATAGATAGATAAATAGATAAATAAATATAAAAAGAGGAAAACAGAACTCTCTCCCTCTGCCATTCTTTCTAGGCTTAAGTTACAGATAAGTGAATATATCCAGTTCACCTTGGATGAATTATCTGGACCCCCAACTTTTTTTTCTGCCTTGAGAATCAATGAGAAATGAGAGAAAGTGGTCGATTTTATTCTGTGGATGGGGCGTGGTGGAAGAGGTTATAAGGACCATGGTTCTAAATAGAGGAACAACACGAGTCAAAACCAAAGCAGAATTTCAGTCTTATGGATATAGCTAAGATAAAGCTATAAAGAGGGTTATAAAGGTATAGTGATACTATTATTTAGAGCAACAGAAATGACTGGAGTTATGTTAGCAGATACAAGTCTTTCCAGTCTTATAAATGAAGAGCAAAACAGTAGAAACACCTCAGGATAATAGAGTTTAAAGGAGAGGGGTCAGTTTATTGTGCTTGTATCACTTCTGAAATATTCCCTATCCCTTTTAGCTTTTCTCCGCTCTACAAAGCTAATTTGTTCTATTGCATTACTTGGAATCCCTTTTCTTTTGGTTTTGCTTGAGTTCAAGATAATGCAAACTACTGGTAAAAAATAGGTGCGTTGAAGAAAAGTTTGGGGGAATTATTTTTTTGATTACCTTCAGGTTGGTGGTTTAATTGTCATGTTAATTTTCTACTTGTATCCACAGCTACTTTAGGTCTTCCTCTCCCCAGTATAAAATCTTTCAAGGTTCCATTTGTTATCTTTTCTTCTCCTTTTAATCCTATGAATAATGAACAATTTACATTGTTGCTAGATACTGGATATATAAACATCCTTTGTTAGTTTTCTTAATCATACCTACACTTTTGTATGTTTTCTCTTTATCAAACTCTCTTTCATTTTCACGTTGGTAAGCCATCCAGCCTTCCTTCTGGGACCTAGACTGACAGAGCAATTAGTACTATAAGTGAGTTCAGGAAAAGGACTCTCAAATAGCATCCTGGAATTGGTAAGTCATATACTTGATTAATTCATGTACAGCCTCCATGCTGAAGAGGAAAGAAACATGAAACAGTAATAACCCACAGTAGGCAGTGGTGCTATAATTAGTTAAGTTAATAACAATAGTGGTACAGGGTAAAACAGACATGGAGGGTTGAGCATTGGTAGAAAAAATGGAGGTAGCACTTAGACACATGGCATCAATGGTGACTAAAATGTTTATTGGATCATGTGGAAGATTCTGCTGCCCCAGAGAGCACATGGCAGTAAAGTACAAATGCAATGCCTTAAATTAATAAAAATCAATAAGCCTTATTAAAAATTAAAAAGATTAGAAAGGCTCTTTGATGATTTTAAAGTAACTCTTTATTTGATGTAGCTAAAGGGCAGACATGGCTGAAATTAAGCCTAGAATATGAATGCAATGCCTATACAGTGGAGGCACCAAATAAATGTGAGGCTCGCCCAAGTATCTTATGTTAAATAAAGAACAATGATAGGAAAATATTGGTATCTATCTCCACAAAATGGAACTTTTGAATAGATACAGATAAATTTGATAATGGTGGGATCCCCTAATATGTCAAGAACTTTATTGAGAGGAAAAACATCTGCTTACTGCCCTTCCCCACAAATATCTGAAAAAACTATCTTTTCAGGCACAAAAGTGTTATGGACTTTACATGGGTTATTGTCTCACATGGGATGCTTATTTTCTTTGGGTTATTTCATCATCCTTCACTGCCTCTAGACTAATAAGAAGACCTGAGTGCCTGTATACTTCTATATAAGAATGTATCTGAAGAAGACAGATTACACATCAAGGATTTGCTGAATTTGCCAGCTTCTATTGGCAGGAATCTGAGAAGCATGCATGTGAATGGAATCTAAGGATGAAAGACAAAGAAGGACTGAGTATAAGATGATAATTTATATAAATGTATTCCTAGGACACAGAATCTATTATATTGGATAGTTGTATGGTTACAAAAGTCTTCAGTGCTCTTTAAAAGATAGATGATGAACAGGTTGAAAACCAACACAAAGGAAAGAGCTTCCTCATGCTTCATGATCTTATCATCAATTTCAAATAAAGCTTGCAATCATAGATCAAAGTTGAATCTCTATGTTATTATGTATGGAACACGTACACATTGATTATTCAAATAAACTCCTGAGGTTTATCAAGCTTTCCAAATTTTATTCTGATATTTAACATACATTGACATCAATCAGACATCAAAATTAAATGTTCTAATTAAATTAATGTTATGATAAATTGAAAGGGAAAAAAGGAATGTACTCTTTAATAGCATAATTCCTCAGGCACAAATGTGCCAAAGACCTTCCTAATTATAAATATAACTTATACTAGATACTTGTCTACTGAAGGGATGACTTCCTTCTCTAGGCTTGAAGTGATATTTAATTATTCAACAAGCTGGAAAATACAAAAGAATAAGAACCTGTTGTGTGGGCAGAAATATATTATTATGCCACTTTACCATCCACTAATTTTAAACAACATATAACAATTCAAGCCTAAACAAGACAATCAAATATACCAGTATTATTATAGAGTTTATGACCCTTGCTTACGGGATGAATAGTTTTTCATTTGCCTGTGCAGAGCTGGGCTTCCTACTTTTTATAGAATTAAATATAAACCTTTTGGCTTTAAGGAGAAGTAGTTTGGTGTTCCTTTATAACCTTTTTGAGGGAAGATATAATTAGTATTGGTGATAACCACAACAACTCAATTTACCTAACTTAACGTGAGAGTGTTGGGTACATCTTTCTTCGTGCATTATTATCAACGTTAACAAGCTCATTGAAAAAACTTTGGACCAAGTCTTTTCAATTAAAGCTTTGCAATCATAACATTTTCAATTTATTACAATAATGTGTAACATTTTTCTTGTTAAGATGAATATGCATTTTTGTTGCAACTTCTAAGAGCAAAATAATTACATGAAAATCTTATTTCCAAAATTTTCCCTTAAAAATAAAGTTGAAAATAAATTATTCAAGTTGGATTCCTTTAAAAATGCTCTGTATAAATGCAAATTTCAAAAATTGTGTCTGAATTAAAAGCACTGGTTTATTAATCCAAATTAAAAAAAAAACACAACTGTTCACCTATACATAATTATCCTCTGAACTCTAAAGAGTATTCTATGCCATAAAATAAGTAATACAGAAAGTTGTTAAAGATACAAATAGAATTAACATAAATTGTTAAAAAATTGAGTAACACTTATGTACATTTGGAATATTTTGAATTATACGACTATTTTTGTTGAAAATAGTAAATGTTTTCTCATATGGCAATTACTACTATATTCCAGCTATATCTCTGAATTTCATAAGCTTTTATATATATATATATATATATTTTTGTTTTTTGACAGAGAGATATAGAGACAGAGACAGAGAGAGAACTGAACTGGGAGAGCCCCCAGCTCAGCACATGGGCCAGGGCTCGATCCCCTGTCCCCAGCGCTGCAAAGTGAGCGCTCAACCCACTGAGCCATCCCGGCTCCCCTCATAAGTTTTATTTACATTTCCAGTTTTGTTCCTCAAACAATTAAGATACACACTACTGTGTCGCAAATATTCCCTTTTAAGCTTTGTAAACATTATTTCATTTTTAGCAAACCAATATCGCTGAGTGCAAGCCCTGTGTGGTTGATTTTTCCCAAGTCTCCTACTGGTATTCTTGTACAATTCCTTCTCTTACCTTGAATTTGAGTCGTTTCATCGGTATATGTCTTGGTGTTGACTGTTATATTTATCATTTTTCCTTGGGCAAAATCAATTCTTTTTATCTTTTCTGAGTCCTTGAGAAAAAAAACGAGCGCTTCTTTTTGATCTACAATTCACTCTCTTTAAACACAATTTTATGGCATCTTTCTCTAGTTGCAAAATCATAAAGAAAAAGAAAGTGAGGAAGTTGAAGTTCACATCTGGGGAAAGAGATATAAGATGCTTCCAAGGCATTGGTATACTTCTATTTTTTGGTGTATAGTGGAAATATATGTTGTTATTATTAATATTATTATTATTTAAAGGATACATAATACATATATTCTAATTTATGATATAGTCACAATGCAAATATATAACATAAGTTGTGTATATACTCTTCAGTATGTTTCAAGATAAAATGTAAAGCTTGATCTATTTATTTCTTCTATATGTATTTGAAAGTTCAAAGAATATGGTTTATAGTGTACCAGCTATGACCTTTACTATGTGACTAAGAAAAATTCTTATCTCTGAGTTTTATGTTCTCTCTAAATATAAGTAAAATGTTAGAATATATAATGTTAAAAAATATCACATAGCTGTTACATTCTTGAATCAGATGTAAGATGCTGAGAGACTGTTGCTATGTCATAACCATTGTGTATTATAGCATTTCTGACATCAATGATGAAGTACTTTTTATTCTCTAAAAATAACTAATGCTGTATATAAATGATATATTATAGAACTGTACACTTGAAACCTATATAATTTTATTAACCAATATTACTCCAATAAATTTAATAAAATATAAAAGTTAGTGGGAATTATAGGCAAAAATTATAAAGCTTTTAATTATACTGCAAAAGTAATTATTTTATTGCAATATATTACTAACTGAAAGGAAGTAAGAAGTGGCAAGAAAAATTCAAAGATATCCTTGGATACAGAAACAATGGTAATATACAATTTTGTATGATTAGATCTAGATAGCATAAATGGATAAATCCTTAATTTTAAAGCTACAATTTACTCAAAAATATAGATAATATGTCTTTCCTAACATTACATATTACCATTATCATGATGCATATTTTTTGGTTTTTTAGAATTCAATGATTCTTTAGAAAAATATAATTCTATATTTGATTTGTATATTTTATTCAATCTTAATATTTTTTATTGTTGATATTGTGTATATTGAGAAGTTACTCTGTTCCAGGTACTTTTCTAAACTGCAAATATAAATCTAGATAATGAAAGAGTTTGTGGTAACATTCTTTACTTAGATTTAAAAAAAATTTAAATAAAGAAGTAGAAGTAATATTCTGGAAGTGGATGTCTAAAATGTACTAATTATTTTGGAAAAAATTTAATGACAAAATAATTTTGAATGCTAATTTACACATATTTGCACATGTACAGTGTACTCCATGCACCATGAAATAGATCAATGAATAGATAAAATAAGCAATAACAACAATAATAAAATATAATCTTTAGGAGAGAAATATTGTTATAAGAGAACTTAAGAAATAATAAGCACAATAATTAATATAGAAAGTCTGTAATGGATATGGTAAAAGTTTGGAAGAAATATATAAATATTCCCTAAAGAGGAAAAACTGAGATGACTCAATCAGAGAGAAGTTTGTTAGGAATAACAAACATTAGATGCCTACCTATATATATCAACTGCTGTACCTTAAACATTTAACAACCCCCTACCCATCTTTGTGGAATAAAAAACCATTTGGAAAACTGATGATATACAACTACTGAGACTGTTCTGGGCCCTCCCCCTTCTCTCCTTCTCTGTCTCTGTCTCTCTCTGTCAAAAACAATAAAATAACTTTAAAACAAAAAACTTTTATTTTGTAAGATGCTGAAGAAAGATACACTTTCAAAGAACACTTTTAGGTTGTAAGTGCTATACATGAAACAGACCTGAAGCTGGGCAAGGCTTAAGTAGAAACAAGGAACAAGCTACACAGAGGGGAAAGTGCTGATATGGAGGTGGCATTGACACTTGACAGAGAAAAGAAGGAAGAAAAATCTTTCAATTTAATGTCCCATCTGATCTTTGTAATAAAAATCTATTATAACAAAGATAGCAAGCATCACTGTAATTGGATTATTACTAATCATATATTTAATTCACTCTTCTAAAGATACAAAAGTTGTTAGTCACCAGCCAAAATGATCTTAAAGATTAACCTAAAAATAACATTTTTCAGAAAAGTATTTTCATTCATATAAGTAATTATTTAAGTTTTATATTAAAATTCTCTTCTTGTGGCTATAATTTTGGCCTATACTAACTGAAATGAATGTTTAACACCTTATTAATAATGCACTATTTTATTTGATCATGTTCTTAAGTGTGATTTTATTCCTTGGGTGTTGATTATATATTAGTGTCATGTTTAATTAAACCCTAAACAAAAAGGACTAGTTTGAATATAACATTACTTCTCCACTATCAATACATATAATCAAAGCTGATCACATAGTAATAAAGTCCTACATGTTCAAGAAGACTTATTAATTTATATTCCAATCTAATAGTAATTTTGAAGTCCACAAATATAATAATTATTTCCTTTGGTTCCATGTCTCTACACTTACTACCTTCTTATCACTTACATGGTAGCTTTTCTTTGAGCCTTCCAATTATACACGCAGCAACCAGTATGATCACCGATTGATCATTGTATAAGTTCACTGACACTTCATTAACATTTTGGCTGTATTAACATTGTTTCCTTCTGTTGTCACAAACATTGATGCATTTTTCTGTTCGCCTGCCCTTTACCTGAATTCGAATAGCCTGGTATAGAAGTCAAAGCACAAGCTCTGCAAATGCAAATCACCTAGATTCCACAAATTACATTTGTTTTAAAACTTACATGTTTGGTTAAGGATGCTAAATCATTTTTTCATTCAAAGCTATTTTGTTTAATTACAAACTTGAGGTGCACATATAAAACAACCTTACTCAGCTCCAACATATACTTCTTCGGCATACTCTTAATTAAATCTGGTTTCTGAACATCAATTATAAACTCCATGGAGATAAACTGATAGAGAAAATTTGAAATATATGCATACATGCAGAACATTTAATGTGAAGTTGTTTCTACAGAAAAGAAATCTCAACTTCTACATAACTATCACAAGAAAATCATACAAATGTGTTATTATGTGATCCATAGACTTAAAGTGATAAATGAGCTGACATGATTATATAATCATATTCGGGAGACAACTAGCTTCAAGTTGTATTTATTATTAAAAACTCACTTTTAAGCATCCTCTAAATATAATATATTACTAAGTTAAGAAATGGTTTTATTAATTGTTTTATATCTAAGTTTATGTACTTTAAACATACTAATATGTTGTGTTGAGAAAATTCACTAGAAAATAATAATATCATTGTTAAACCAAACCTAGTTTAAAGAATCTCCGTCAAACCTATCAAGTCAACATTTTAATTCATTTGAAGACATAAAGTATAATATGGTGTGTTTGCCAGCAGAGCACGTTTGGTGCTTTTACACAAGTCATCAAGAAGAGATCCTGCTAAAAAATACGTTAATTCCAAATATCAGAAATTTGTCAGATTATACTAATGCTGAAAATAGAAGTTATTTATTGTTTTCTATTAGAAAATGATTACCACATATTCAAATTGATGCTCTATGATGTTAATGAGATTTCAAAAGGTAACTCAATCATTTTAGACAATCGTGGTTAGTTTCTTTTGGAAATATGTTCTATTTCGTTTATTTTCAAAAACTATCTTACTTTAACTATTCCACATATATATATATATATAAATTGTATCACTAATAATCCCTTTAGTTATTTTTATTTATTATTCACTTAAGAAAATTTCTCACATGCTTTTTTTTAAAAAAAGATTTTTTATTGTTTTTGACAGAGACAGAGACAGAGAGAAGGGGGAAGGCCCAGAACAGTCTCCATAGTTGTACATCATTGGTTTTTCCACATAGTTTCATTCCACAGGTGGGCAGGGCTGCACAGGGCAGGAACTGGGCCAGGGTCTCGCCCCAGTGAGAACTGAACTGGGGGCACTCCCCAGCTCAGCATATAGGTCCTCACGGGCCGGGGCCGGGATTTGATCCTTGGTCCCCGGGAATGCAAAGTGAGCGCCTAACCAACTGAGCCATCCCGGCTTCCTCTCACATGCTTTTAATGCCACAACATTTTTTTCTACATACATTTTTTTTTTTTTTGTATACATTTTAGTATATAACATGTAGTCTTCTGGTTATCTATTTTCCCCTAATAGCTGCTAAATTTGGTTTTAATTTTCTTATTAACTTAAATTATTTAGAACTTTTATAAATTTCCATTTTGATTGCTTTGTTTATACCCAACCATCTTTCCCCTACCCCCACATTGGCTGCTTTAATGCATGTTCTTTCTTGTTCTATAAAATGTCATACTTTTGACAATAAATGATAGAACCAGTAAATATCAAATTAGAAATACAAATAGAAAATCCTTAACAAGGGAAACAAACCAAAACACAATAAAATTCCTTTATAATTTTTAATTTCCACAAAATTGTTATAATGAAGTTTTGAATTTTTCTTAAATTTTCTAGCAGGGATGACAAAAAGAAAATATTCTTAATCATACATTAAAAAATATCAGCTATGAAGTAAACCAAAGAGTAAAATGTAACAAAAATTAAACTTTTCTTGATATATAATCCTCATTTGAATCTGCATAGTAGAGTCTAATTAAAAAATATAGTCTTAGTGATATATGTATAACAAACATGGCACAGACATAAGGCGATGTAGTATTTTAAAAAATATTTGTTTTAAACTATTTATCTACTCCCTGTGTATTTCCAATTCTTATTCTTCTAGACAAAGGTGATGACTGCAATTCTTTATTAGCTGTGGCTATCCACCAATGCAAACACTTCAGTAAATGGCTGTTAAATGTAAGAGCCATCCATTACTTAATTGCCTGTGTTGGTTCTCCACAGCACTCTTGTCCTTCTGTCATGGTACAATGATAATGTTCAAAATGGTAACCATTCCTTAGCTGGTTTACCAGAGAGAGAATAATTCTGAGCACAACCTCTGGAGACTAGTAATGGACAAAAATCATGAACAAGAAATAAAAAGTCTCTGAAACTAAGGAGTTGTTTATTACTCATCATAACCTAGCTTCTCATATACTTTGCATGACATATATTTGATAATATAAATTACAGGAACATAAAATTGCCTCCAAATATCACTTCACTTTTGACAGGAAGTAAGTTCCAATTTGCTTTCAACAATAAGTGCCAGAAGTATGGGGTTACTATAAAGTCAAAGGTGAATCTAGTGTTCTGAAACCCAGAATGAGTCTGTCAGAGTTGTAGCTCTGTTACAAGGAGTAAAAAGTTTAACAAGTCAAAAGAATCTATAACTTTTTCAGTGGTACACAGAAATTATTGCAAGAAAAGTTAGATTTTATTTTTTCTCAAAAAGCACCTGGGAGTATCACCTCTCAATCAAAGTAATATAAACTATCAGCTGATAAGAATCATGATATATTAAAATCTTTCTAACCCATGTCACCCAGATAAATGTAACAATAAAATTTTTTCTACAATATAATACCTAATTTCAAATGGATAATGTTAGATCTACAGTTTTTTTTAAATAAAATTTGCTATAAAGTTTAAGTTATAATCATTCTAATGTAAGGAACTTTACCTAGGGTGACCAGACGTCCCGCTTTTGGTCAGACAGTCCCGATTTTTAACAAGTTGTCTTGCGTCCCACGGCGTTTTAAAAAAGTCCCGATTTTTGGAAAGAATGCACGACAAGCTAGGGAATGGCGGGAGATAGACCAAATTTTTAATCAAGAACCGCCCCCCCCTTCCCCCTCACCCCCACCCCCGCGGTCAATGGTGTCCCGCTTTACCAATGTTAAAATCTGGTCACCTTAACTTTACCTCCCATCTCCCATCTACGTGCTTTTTCAGTTCCCGATTTTATTTCCTCCTTTTCCCACATTCCCCTTGGGCCTTGCAAATTCTTCTCCCAGTATCAATGCGGGTGGGTCAGCCTCCCTCAGAAGTTCCTTGATAATTAACACGTTTTCAAATGTATCTTCTTTTCTTTTACTGTGCTATGAATTGTAGATTTAAACTCTGTTATATTTGAAAACTCAAACTCTTTGTAAGCACAAGTAGTGAAAATATAGTGAACATTACTTCCATGGCTGAATGTATCCTTAACTATAGAAGCATTCCTTAAGAATTCACAGGAATTTCACAGCTGAGAAAGTATTTTTGAAAGGTGGTATTCTCAATACATTTGAAATAAGACTATATATGTCAAAGCTCATTCCATCTACTAGTTAGAAATGGTGACTACCTTAACAAAAAACACGCTAAAGAAAATTGGCTCAATTTCTTTACTGAAAGGGCATTTATTTGTTACCTTAATGTGTATTAATAGTAGTAGTAGGAGTACTAGTGGTACTTCATTACCTAAATACAATGTCAGAATATCTCAAATCTTAAGTACTTGGATTTTGGGAAAGATGTTATAAAACAAAATCATAAAATTAAGAAAGGTGACTTGTTCAACTATAAACACATTAAAACTATCAATAGTTTCTAAGAAAGATTTAGAGCAATTAGTAGACATATGAATAAAATGTCTATTTAAACCAAACACAGACATGAGTACTACGAGTATAAATGCAGTCCATTTATATTTGTGCTGCTCCACTTCCTATATTTATACTCAGTTTAAAAAATTAAAAAGCAAAATAAATACGTAAAGACATCGGAGATAAAACAATTAGAGATGTCAATTATAAAGATGTGAAGTACGAAGAAGAGATTACTGAGGTTTGAGTAAGTGGGGAATTGAGAGAAGGAAAGACGGCTTAAATGTGAAGTTGTAGTAGATAACAGAGAGTCGAAAGTTACTGGAAAAGTAGACATGTTGGAATGGAGCAAATTTAGATAGGAGGAAACTCAATAATACTCATTCAAGAAAAGAAACTGCCCAGACTACCCTGTGACCCATTTTTCCCCAGCATACTCTTCATAAGTGGATACTATTTTAGAGAGGAATAGGATCTAATAGTTATCAGTCAAAACTTCTAATTTAACCTACTGAATTGCTTTGGGCCACCAAGCAAATTAAAAGGCAGAGACAAGAGCAGAATACAAGTATCTTAATACTACACAAATCTGCTTTTACTCCTGCCTCAGATAAACATAAACAAAACAAAATTTAAAAATTATATAAACTATAAGATTTATTGGTGACCAAACATCTGTTCAATGCTTTTTCATTAAGAAACATATTTTAAATTGTCAACAACTTCTGTTCTTAAATTGCACACTAGTGTCTTGTCATAAAATTGCATACCTAACATTTCTAAATTTGGATTAATAAATCAATGAAATGGTTCATTTATAACTGACTCAGCTTTCTAGAAAATTTATTGTCAACTTACACATTATGTTGCTGCAGATGCATTCTGTGTTAGCATTTGCAGTCAAATACTATTTTTTAAATTTTAATTGTGAACAGCGATTGCTAGAGTACATAGCTGATTAGAAATAAAAACCTATTTTTTAAGAATCCACAACATAATTTCATATGAAGTACGTGAATTAAGATCAATAATACATACTTCTTATATATTAGTAATGTCTCTTAAATTTTGGTTGAAATGTAGTAACTTCTAATTTGCTCAGCTTTATGTAATAAATTATTATACAGACATAAAAAATTTCAAGTAATTTGAGCTAAACTATTTTAAATATATTTTTATTTATTTATTTTTATTTTTGACAGAGAGAGAGAAAGAGATACAGAGACAGAGAGAGAACTGAACTAGGGGAGCTCCCAGCTCAGCATATGGTTCCGCACGGGCCGGGGCCGGGACTCGATCCCTGGTCCCCGGCGCTGCAAAGTGAGCACTTAACCCACTGAGCCATCCCGGCTTCCCCAGCTAAAATATTTTAATCACTAATACTTGTTTCTATTTTATCCATTTTTAATGGAGTTTTTTTTAGAATCCCTTTTACATTGTCTCCTTAAAATCATAGTAAACACATTTTAAATGTTTCCTGACGAATACATCTACAGTCTATAATCATCCAGACCTTTAAAAATGAAAGAAATTTATTTCATAATAGTTCAACTCCCTCATTTTGTAGAAGAATGAACTGAGGCTCAGTGAAAGAATCATCTTCGCAAAGTACAAGGCATGGAAAGACCTGAGACTCTAACCCAGGTCCAGTGGCTGCTTCTACCCACTTTATTGCCTGATTCCTTTCTGCACTTCATATTTGAGGTGGTGAACACAAACTTTTGTCCATCCATACACACTAGTGTTGAGTTATTTAGAACACTTCAGCCCTTAGGATCGTATTTCACCTTGGTGTCATTTCCTACGTTTGATTGCATTTAAAACATTGAAGCCTAAAAGCCTCCGGTTGAAGTCAATCATAGGTTAGGAATGGCAAACTAGATAAGCAAGCATTTTATAACTAAGTATAACCTAAGGGTAACTACAAGAAGAGTCTTCTCTATAATAAAATATCTGTTTTCTCATGTACTTACTTTGGGGCATATTAGCAGATTAAAATTTTAGGTTATATTTTTTAATTCTGAATTCATCATCATTTTAGTGACTTGTGGTGAAGTGTTTTCATGATGTTTCAAGTTCAATGTTAGAATAGATTTTCTGTAATTTTTAATGCCTTTCTTAAATTTAAATTATAATTTATTGTGTAAATTTCTAGTAGCTAAATTTAAATATCTATCTATCTAGCTATATATATATATAGCTATATATATAGCTATATAGCTATATAGCTATATATATAGCTAGATAGATATAATTAAATTCAAAATGTAATTACTTAGGAGTTGTATTACAGTAAGAAAAATTATATATATATATAATGTTCAATAGCAGAGCCTTATATAATATATTACACCTACTCAATGTCTTACATTATAAAGATAATATTTAAAACAAAACAGAAAGAAACACGAAGTATTGATCTTTATGTTTCTTTATATTCTAAATAATTGTAGACTAAGGTTGGTTGTATTCAATTGTACAAAAGGCTAGGGCTGTATTTCAGTTCATTAAGAGTTTAATAATCCCTGGTGTCCATTTTTTATGGTCTTCATACAATCCACACAATTCAAATCTGTATGATTTCCCAAAGACTGAAACTAACTGACTCCGCTTTAGTGTCCTGGAAAGAAGGAACATATTTTCATCTCCTGTGCATTATAGGAAACACATTCTGAGTGACTCTGTTCTTCGTGTTTTGCTCTAGGCTTGCTTTCCAGATGGGACCAATGAGATTTCTTCAGAAAGTAAATTTCATTGGGTTGCTTTGTTTTAGGGTTATTTGAAAATTGAATACCTTCCTGAGAAATTGTTTCTACAGTGATTGTCTATTTTGTGCTTGAGAGGTTTGTGATCAAATTGTCTTTGGTAGACATTTTTAGTGGAGATTCTTTCTACTGCTGATGTTTGAGGACATTCGCTAGCACATATTAAAATTAATGTGTACAATTTTTAGCACCCAATAAAATGAACTATCCAAGGCATATGGCTTAGAAACTGATCCATTTAACTTAAAGAAAGAATAAAACATATAGAATTTTTATATAGTAGGTGGGAAGGCTGTGGTTAAAATAGTTTTAAAAAGGAAAGAAGCAATAGGCTTCAAAATAAGCTTCAATGTTTAAAAGATTTTACTAAAGTATAAATAATATCTACTGAAATTAAGCAAACACTTTGGGAAAAGTTTAATATAAATTCATATAACCACAATTAAACATTTCAGTAAAAAAAATAACTTAAATAAAAGCCTTATTTTCTTTTGTTTTTTTACTTTTCAAATATCTAAAATAAAACTTTCTTAAACTATTCTCACAATTTCTCATTGATAATATATAAATAACAATATCCATGATTGCCATTAGTATTCTTAGGCAAGTAATCTTTAAGAAGTAATCATTAAATAAAATAAGGAGTAACGTTCTTTATGAAGATAATGTCATGATAATACTGCATTCTGCACAGAATTAACAGATTTAATGTGACACACATTGCCCAACAAAAACTTTGCAAAGTAAAAATGCTCATGTACCAGAATTTTGTATAAAAATAAAAAATTTAAAAAAAGGAATGCTTACATCTTCTCCAAAAGCTGCAATCATCAATTCTCCTCATTATATCTGATCTTCAAATTTTTTTAGGATACAACAAATTAAGTATAGAATTAGTTCTATTTCAAAATAATGGGGTCATTTTCACTTTTGGCTCAATATGCTCCATACCAGAAAAACCTGATCCTACTTTACTTGATTGTATAAAAGAGAAATAGTAATGTATGTGGAGAATATGTATAAATGTGAATATAAATCCATTCGAGCAAGTCCATTTTAGTCTAATCAACCAAAAATAAAAAATTGCTAGACTCTTAGTGTAACCATTACCAGTATTTAAATATTATAGTTTAGGGGTCATTCCCAAAGGTAGGACACACATTGAATGGATAATGATAATAATGTTATTAAATTTCAATATAACTTGAAATTTTATAAGTACCTCTCAATCATTTATGATGCATAAAATATTGTTACAATGCTGTATTTTTTTATGTAACAAGTGGCTTATAACATTGTGTTACTGCCCAGAAAATAGTTTTGTTGGGTCTATATATAAAAGAGACGAGAGAAACCCAAATTAATGTCACAATTTAAAAAAGTCAAAAATTTTCTTTTTAATTTAAGCATAGCCTCTGACCGTTTATATTGTATTTCTACCCTTGTATTAAATTTCAGATATGTGCCCACCACGTAGTAGTGAAACACTGATATTTGAGTTTGCAAACTTTTCTATTATAGGCAAAAATACCCAGTAGAAATTGAATAAAAGCAATGTTATAATCTCCTCCAGTTTTCTCAAACCAATTCAATAAATTTTACAAAACACAATTTATTATGTTATATATAACTTGTAGGTAAAGAGTATGAATATATATTCACATGCATAAACATTCACAGAGAAAAAGAAGCCATTTAGTGAATCACCATAGTATACAAAATATAGAACATGACTAGTCTAGAAAAGTTTTTAAAAATTCTGCTATATTACTATACATTCATGAAAAGCACATTTTAAAGCAAACAACATATGGGATGAAAATGGTGAATTCCAATTGTTTCTCAGTCCTCTGGTTAAGATCAAGTGAAAATAGTGAATTCTAAACAATAGGAACCAAAGACATTATACGTGCAATGTGAATATTAAAAGACTATTGCCAGATAGCTCAGCAGATGAATGCTTGCCTCACAATCGTGAAGTCCAGAGTTCAAATTCTGTCCCCGGCCAGTGCAATGCACCTGGTAACCACCAGGATGGCATGGTGGAATAGGTTCTAGCTTCTCATGCCAGGGATCCCCAGTTCAGTTCTCTCCCCACACAGCTCCTATGTGGAATGAAACCATGTCACAACTAATGATGTACAACTATGGAGACTGCTCTGGGCCCTCCCAACCCTCTCTCTCTCTCTCTCTCTCTCTCTCTCTCTCTCTGTCTCTCTCACCTTTTCTCAAACAATAAAATCAATCTATTTTTAGAAATTAAAAATAATTAATTAAAAAACGAGACTATACCTTCTGAGAAAGAAGTCTTATAGAACTTTAGTCCACTTTATTTATTCACTCTATTTATATTTCATTCACTCTATTTATAGTCATTAATAAAGGAATTGTATTGTTTTAAGAGTTGTGATTAGCAAATGATACATCATTCTTACCTTTAAGAGGTTTCCGTATAATTGGGTACTGGAAAGAGTTGGGGAAAAGAAACAACATTCAAATACAGGATAATTATTTCTAGGTAGAACTACAGTAGGCAATATCAGAATATATAGAGGATTTCCCAAATCTAAACTTTGAAAGCAGGACTACCTTAGAGGAAACTTCATGAAAGAGGCAATGACTGAGATAAAGGAAAGAGATGGAAAATTTTCAAGTGGAGGGAGGATGTACATGCAACCTCTTGTTCAGCATACTTTCTGGGACTTGGAATAGTTCCATGCCTGATGCTGTGGCAAAGAAGAAATTGGTGGTGAGTTCAGGCTAATGGGGAAAGGAATCTGAGAAATTTGTTAAGCCATGTGTCCCTTTTATTACAGGTAATGAGAGGCAGCTAAACAATTTTAAACAGGAAGTGGCATATCATATTCTTTTAGACATTCATGTTGATAGGAATATAAACATAGGTTGAATGATGTAAAGACTGGAGACACAGGAATGATTAGGAGTCTGTGTTTGTAATCTCAATGAGAACTAAAAATGATATTCCCTGAAGTTGTGGAGGAGATAAAAAGAATTTAAAGCAAATTAGAAAAGTATAAATGGATTGAATCAACAGGACTTGTAACTGAATACATGTGTAAAATGAAAAACTAAGTGATTGCTTCTGATTCTATTTTATGGATGGAAGTCTGGACCATTTGCTGATATAGGGAATATATTCGTGGAGTTAAAACAGATTTAAAGTATAAAAGAAGGTAATTATTAGATAAGAAGTTTAATTATATATATATTGAACTTAAAAAGTTTGGATTATCTGGTTGGAGATGTCTAGTGGATAGTTAAATATGTGATTTTGGAATTTTAGGTTTAAGATTATTGAGATCATCATAATTAAGTGAGATACATCAGACTGAAAAAAATTAAGAATATGACTTCACTTATATGGGAAATATAAAACTGAAAGTAACAAAGAAATAAAAATTCATAGACATAATCAATGGTTTAGTGTTTACCTGAGAGTAAGGGGGATACGGGGTGGGAGAAGGGGTAGGAGACATCAAATATTAACAACACTCATCTGAGTGTTAAAACTTTGGCATACTTTTGATAATATTAAATGAGAAGAGAATTAAAAGTGAAACATTAATATGATTATCATGTTCAAAAAAGAGAGGAAGGATATAGATTACTGAAAAATAGGGGGAAAATCAAATTATATAAATCAGAGAAATAAAATTTTCAAGATAAGCATCTTCAAATGGTTTCAAACCATTAGAATAAGGTCAGAGAGTCAGAGCCTTGAAAATTTCCATTGAATTTAGAAAAATGACCACAGCAAGAATAGTTTTAAAGATATGAACAAGAAAAAAGACTGCACTTGGTTATATAGCAATTAAGAGCTAAACAGACAGAATCAATTAAGTGGTTAATTATTGAATTTCTGCTATTCTTTGTACAAAATGTCTGAGGTAAAATTATAAAGACAACAGCCACAGTATTTATTTCACATTCTGTCTAATAGGAGAAATAAGTCTCAATTTTAATGGACTATAATAAATAGTGTGATTGAAGAGAATGGCAAGGAGGTTTACTTTTCTTTATGAAGGTTGATCTAAGATCAAGGAAGAAGAAAAAGTGGAAAAAGTGGGTCATATTAAAAGTTTTCTATTTTTTAAATAAAAATTCCCTTTAATGAGAACTTTTTAGAAATTATATATAAAATATTTTTAATGTAAAAGCTGCAGTTATGCTGTACATGTAGGAACATTAAAGCAGCACTAGAAGTGGATACCTTGTTTGTTGGTATTAGAAGACAAGATGAAAAAAATTTAGAGCCTAATTTGAAGGTGTATGGCGGAAGGTTTAAGAGTGAGAGATCAGGTAGAGAGAAGAATCTTTAGTACCAACTTCTAACTACTACTTTAACTAGTAATAACTACTAGCATTGAGTGTATATAATACATAAATTCAGCTCTTTATTACAACTGCAATTGTAAACAGGTAAACTCTTCAAGGCAAGGGCTGCCATTTTAATTTTACATTAGCTACACTTAATCATATTCTTAGCATCTAAGATAATTAGTAGCTCAATGCACTCTCTTTTCATGTGATTAATTACAGTGAAGACAAGCAATGGAAGAAAATCCACGTGATTACCCATCTTTCAGAAATAACGTGAACTAAAAAATTATTTATATGTAACATGATAGTGTTAGGATCTTAGAATTGAATGTAATGTTAGAGATCATCTGGTCCAGAAAAGCTCAAAATTGATTCATACTAGATGGTTCAATCTGAGTCAGCCTCTAGGTCTGCCACACTTTAGCCTGGAGGATGGGGCTTGCTCTGATACAACTCAATTCCCCTGGTGACTAGTTAGCTCAGCTTTATTCCCATGGCCCTCGGACTATTCTAGTGAAAACCAACTAGATTTAGTGCAAATTCTTCACCACTCCTAGAGAACATCTAATATGAGTCCTACTTAATTACAATTGTGGTGTTAATTTAACTTTATTTTCACACAGAATTAAGATAAAAATCTAAGGATTTCTGACTCCCAGTCCAGGCAATTAAAGGAAATTATTGAAATAATTAAAGAATCTACTAGGAGAAAATTACTTTCAAAATGAATACAGATATTATTTCACAGCCTAAAGAAATAGTCTCCATTCCTTCTTGCTGACTTAATAGTTTAAAAAGTTCATTCATAAATGAGCACCCAATTCTGTACAATGCTTAGAGCATTTGAGTTTCTGGAAATAAAATGGCAAATTAGGTATTATAAAGAAAAAGTGCTTTCTTAAAAGAAATCAATGAAAGAAGAGAAAGAAATATATACAAGTCAAAAAAAAGAAAAGAAAAACAGTTATTAGAAAGGCAATTATGTCAAGTACTCATTTTAAAAAAATCCATTAAAATTAGAGATTATCAGATATGTCAGTTCTTGGGAACCTGAACTTCTCCATTAATTTCCTTTGAAATATAATTTTATAGCTGAAATCCTCTGCATAAACAAAATTTGTCTCAGGCTTGCGGTATTTTATTTTGGGGAAGTTAATTTTTTTACTTATCAAAATTATTGTAATGCAATGCTGTAGACTTTTACAAAATCAAAAATGTATAAAAAAACACATACTGGAATATATCTTAACCATTGTAAAATTATGGCAAAGACAATATAAAATAATCATGAAACTATCAGGTTACAAACAAGGAAACTATCAACATTTTTGTTCACATTAAAGAATACTTTAAAATAATGATTGGATTCATTTGTCCACTATGATGTAGTTTTGTTTGTTTGTTTTCGATAAGAATAACCCAATTACAGAAAGTAGAAGAAAAAAATACATTTGTAGCATGGCTGAGATTTTGTAAATGGAAAATATAGATTTATACATAAATATAAATATCTATTTTCATATATATATATATATATATATATGTATTTATACATGAAATTTCTTTGAAGATATCTCAACAGCAGGAAACCTGACGCCCAGAAAAGCAGAAAAGCACAAGGACTGAGACCTCCTATCTCTGATTATCAGATGAAAATTTCAATACAATATCAGTCCCTCAAATGTTGAACCTGGAGAGAATACTGGAAATTATTTAGTCCATTTTGCTTGTTAATTATGTCACTGACTGAGGGAGAGTTAGCAAGATAAACAGTGCTCTGTTCCCTGCTAACTTAATTTCCCAGAGTGTGATCTGTATATCTCTGGAGTTGTTTGAACTCACACACAGACACAAAACACACACGTACAACACTCCAGGTCAATGAACTCTTTATTTATAAGTGAAGGCTTTAGCTCCATTTTCTCAGATATTCTCTTATCCTAGATCATCAGTTTTGATATTCAAACCAAATTTTGTGTTGTTTATATATTATTTTCACTCAAATTGTTATTTATTTATTTTTTTAACGACTTCAGATTTCAATATAGACAAGTCTACCCTCTAAACTTTACCTTTGACATCTTAAGAACAGACTTGGAATGAGAAGTTGGCATTTCATTAAATAAACTTTTATTACTTGAAAATTAGCCATATATTACACCATTAGACTACTCCCCCTCCCCCCATTTTTAGAGGCTGAAATAAATAATTTTGTTAGAATCCATAGCTCTTTTGCCATACTCACACTAAAATGAATTTTCTGTCACAATAAAGGGGGAAGTTAGAAGTAAATATTATTATAGCATTAATTCTCTACATTTCTAATTTTTTTTAAGTTAAGGATTCTGTATGTTGTGAATAAATATGTTATAGAATTTTTTGTACTTATATCTTGCATTCTATCTATTTAAGTTGTCAATCTAAGGACAAAAATACGCAAAAATTTTCTTAGAATAATAAGAGATACTGGTCAACATTTCTTAAACATCACAAATTCCTCATGTAAAAAAAAAGCTCAATGAGCCAGCATCAGAAATACACAGGTAGACTTAGGGTTTAAGGTATGATTCAATAAGGATGAACAGATACTGCAAATAAAATTTTAGAAACTAAATATAACTATCCATCTCACTAGTCTTTGGTAATGTTTAAGAGGATGGGACACTGGATGAACAAAGATTATGACCTTAGAAATGTATTATTCTCTAGTCTCTATAGCATTACAATTTGGTCAGAGAGATGGGAGGTGACAGAGTTAGAAAAATGTCTTTGTTAGTGCTTAGACTACTCACTTAGTCATTGCAGAGACTCCAAAGAGTGACAGCACTTTCATCGTTCCATCACATGACTTGATGAAATGTGGCCTCCTGTTACCTGGTTAGCCTTTGTAGCTTATAATCATCTTTCCAGTTTTAGACTGAACCATTTTTATAACTATAAATTCTTTATCTTTTTCTTTCACTATTATACATGCTTTGTTGTGGAATTCATTAGATCTTTGATTCATATTTTTGCTCATTAGCCTTTTATTTTATTTATTTATTTATTTATTTATATATTTTTATAAATATTTATTTATTTTTATTGTTTTTTGGCAGAGAGAGAGAGAGAGATACAGAGACAGAGACAGAGAGAGAACTGAACTGGGGGAGCTCCCAGTTGAGCATATGGTTCCGCACAGGCCGGGGCCGGGACTCGATCCCTGGTCCCTGGCACTGCAAAGTGAGCGCCTAACCCACTGAGCCATCCTGGCTTCCCTTCATTAGCCTTTTAATGGCGAAGAACTTTCCCTATCTCTAGGGAGAGAGAGAAAGAGAAAGATTTATTTTAAGAAATTGTCTTATTCTTTATGGACTGTGTGTCTGGCAATTCTGAAGTATTTAGGGAAGACATGACGAGCAGGTTGAAAAGAAATTCAGGCCAGATAGATTGATATTACAGTTTTGAGACAGAATTACTTCTTCTAGGCAACTTCAGTCTTTGTTCTTAGACCTTCAACTAATTGTTTGAGGCTCACCCACGTTATGAGTAGTAATTTGTTTACTCCAAGCCTACTAATTGTTAATGTCAATCAAATCATAAGAAAAAAAAAAAAGAATGTTTAAGAGTAGCATCTAGACTGGTGATTGACCAAACATCTGGGCATCACAGCCTAGTGAAGTTGACATAGGAAACTAACCATCTCAGTATTCATCACAAATATGAAGTTAAATGATATAATTGAACCACTGAAATGATACCTATAAAAAATAAAAGTGATATGTTTTATCAACAAAGCCTATTTAATTGTTTATAAAATTAAATTATTTGTTTTTAGAAAGGCATCCAAGTTTTAGTATTAGGATAGAATCAAAAATATTGGAAACACATTGTTGGGGACCTGGGTGCTAGACAAGATTCTGGGGGCTAAAAGCTTGAAATGAGATTGTTGGATGGGCCATGGTTCCTTTGAAACCTGCAGTGGAAAAATTGTTCCCTACGTCTTTCTAGCTTTTGGTGGTTTACCAGAAATCTTTAGCGCTTCTTGGATAGCAGATATAGAACTCCAATCACTGTGTCTGTTACCACATAACATTCTCTCCTCATGTGTCTGTGTATTATAATTTTGTTGTAAGGACACCAGGCATATTGGATTCAGAGGTCTCCCTATTCCAATATGACCTCTTAAACTAACTATTTGCAGCTGAAATAATCCTATTTTCACATAAATCACATCCTGGGGTATAAGACTTCAATCTATTTGGGGGTGCACCCAGTTCAACCATTGTAGTTGTCTCTGTGGCTATCTCATGGGCCTCAATTTTATCATCTATATAATGAAAGATATGAGCAAAATAATTTTTCAGATATCTTGCAGCAATTGCATCCTATAATTTTAATTGATATACTTACATCTTTATTCATTCAACAAAATTTGTTAAACTTATACTACATTTAGAGGTACTTGAAGTTTAGAAATAAATGACAATTCTCACACTTAAGTCTTCCAGTTAAGTGGGTAAGGTGGAAAGTATAATGTAGTTTGAAATTCTAATGTATAATGGAAACACTGTATATATTAATTGCTGGGTGAAATGGGGATAATGAAACACTTCTTAGATGAGAGAAGAGTTCTGAGTTATAAAAGATGAGTAGGAGTCTGATTTAAGAAGGCAAAAATTAGTGTTTAAGCAAAAGGAAGAACTGTGTATTTGTGGAGACATGAGGGTGCAAGAGAACATTCAGCATTCAATGAATATCTGGTAGTTTAACTTTCACAGAAACCTCAGCTGTGGGAAGGGCTCCTATAATAAATGAGACTAAATAGACAGATATGGTAAAATTATGAAGAGCCATAAATAATAATTTAAAGAATTTGAATTATATCCCCTAGCCATGCTGAACTTAATGACTGATATTTAATAAGAGAAGGTGTCCATATACTATATAGTATTCAAATTCAGTCTGATAGCAGAGTAGAAAATAAGAGATATATTAGGTCTCATGGAAACAGAAAGATGAATTAAAAGACAAATGATATTCAGATAAAAAATCTTGAGGGCCCAAAATATTGCAGTAGCTGAAATAAAGTGGTTAAGGGGATATAGACTTAGGAGATACTAAGAACATAGAGTTGCCATAATTTGTCAATTAATTAAATTTAGTGGTGGCTGATGAAAAAAGAGCCTAAGAATTGTCAAGGTTTCTGGTTAACTCGACAATGGTCTATTCACGGAAATGAGGAATACTGAAAAAAAATGAAAGCAAAAAGCAAAGTTGAAAGGTATAGTTTTGTGAATGATGAGCTGCAAGTGGCTTATAACATCCAGACAGAAAAGCTTCATGTGCAATTGGATACATGGAGAATTGTGACAGTTCTCAGACTCAAGTGAAGTAGGAACAAGTTCCCCTGACATATGCAGGGGAATCTGTGGGCACGTTATATGATTGAGTTGGACGAAGCTCTTCTTCCCACTATTTATTAATTTCTACACCTGATTTGCATTAAAGAGGATTCTCATTGGTGAAAAGTAATTAGAAATCCTACTTCTTCTTTGTGTCCCAAGTTGGTAAATCAAGACTAATGAGTCCAAAGGCAAGATTGGGCAATGAGATTCCTGCAAAATATTTCCTCTTGTATGTTGCAGGTGATGGAATCAACAGGGTGGGTGGAACACAATGAATAGGGATGAAAAAAAGGATTGGTTCTAGTCCTATAATATTATTAATATGAATTAGGAATCTTTAATTGGGATAGAATTTATACACAGAATAAATGAATCTGTACATGAAGTAAAAGTACATAGTATTACACACACACACATACACACACACACACACATCTTTAATGAATGCCAATTTTAAAATGATGATAACTGAATAATGTATACAACTGAGTTATTTGTAATGTGCCAATGTCAATTTCTTGGTTTTGATGTGTAATGGATCTATATAAGGTGACACCACTGGAGAAAGTTAGGTAAAGTGTATATGGGAATTTCAGTATTATTTCTGTAAACTTATTTGACTCTATATAATAATTTCAAAGAGAAAAATTTTAAAGAAAAAAAAAATGAACTGGAGTCTATTTTGTTGTCTGCGTCTCACCCTTATGTATCAATGATAACTTGACTGTTGAAAGAAACAGATGGTCATTACTTATATTATTTCCAGTTAATTTGAGGAAAAGAGTTA
Organism: Craseonycteris thonglongyai; assembly: GCA_004027555.1. Taxonomy (NCBI): domain Eukaryota; kingdom Metazoa; phylum Chordata; class Mammalia; order Chiroptera; family Craseonycteridae; genus Craseonycteris; species Craseonycteris thonglongyai. The sequence goes on along the minus strand of PVKE010021138.1, from coordinate 2,638 downwards.
CTAGGGAGAAAATCTACCTGAGAATAATGCTGCTTTTATTTCTATATAATCTTAGTACATCTGTTGTATAAACCTCAGAAAATTACTTACTCTTTCTGTTCTTTTATTTTCCTATATGTAAAGGTGATAATTGGAACTAATGATTGTAAACAGGATTAAATGAGTTAGTATAGAAAAACTTTTAGACTACATTTTTAGAAGGTATTATCTTTGTTATCAATGATTGCTAGTAGTTTCAAGCAAAATACTATATATATATATATATTAAGAGAATATTTGCAATTTCATTTATGGCAACTATTTAAAATTATGCAATTTCAGTGCTTACTTCAATATGTAGTACTACTCAGCAAATGTTCTTTGGTTATTTTTGCTGACATTAGAACTTCTAATGTTGTTTAATTAGTAGAAAGTCTTATAATCACAGATCCCATGTGTCAATCACAGATAGCAATTTAATGAAGACACTGTACTGCAGCAATCAGCTAAGTATTTATTAGACAGTGATTCATTGACAGTTTGTAAAGATCTAATTTGCTAAGAAGATGCTGATCTCACAAGAATCTATAAAACGTGACCAGCTCACACTGCCTTTTAACTGGTTCACCTTTTGCTAAAATCTAAAACTAGAAAAATATATGATGAATCTGTATTTATGTTATTATGACATAAACCATTCAGAGGTAGAGAGGTATGTGCAGAACATGGTCAAGAAATCTTAAATAGAAAAAGAAGGAGGAAGAAAAGATGGAGGAGCAGGAGGAAGGGAAGGAAGAAGACAGGGAAGAAGTAGAAGACAAAGAAAAGAAAGGAGGAAGAAGAGAAGAAGAAAGAGAAAGAGGAGGAGGAAGTTAAGGATAGCATTCATGATTGACAACAGAAGAAAACATTTAAAACATTGGCCAACCTGATCTGAGTAGCATATTTGACTCTCCTGACCAGAGGACATACTTGCAATATCTAACACTAAAAAAGGATTTGTATAGAGATTTATTAATACTTTTTACAAATCAATAAAAAACACACACACACAAATTTACAAAGAGCAAAGGACTTAAACCAACATCTCACAGAGGAACATGTACAAATGATTAAGTACATGGAAAAATACTCATTTGTTCACATGGAACATTCACCAAATAGACCACATTCTAGGTTATAAAACACATCTTAGGAAAATTAAAGAATATTAAATATATAATGTCTGGTCTAAAACCACAATCAAGTTATTCTAAAATTTCACAACAACAACAAATAACTGGAAAATCCCCAAATACATGGACATTAAACAATACACTTCTAAATAATATGTGAACAAAGAAGAAATCTTAAGAGAAATTTTAAAAATATTTTGAACTAAATAAAAACAAAAAAACTTACCAAATTTGTGGTGGTACATCAAAAATAGTACTTAGAATGAAGTCTGTAGTATTAGTCATACATATTAAAAAAGACAGATCTGGGATGCCAGGATGGCTTAGCAGGTAGAGCACCTGTCTTGTAGTCCCAGGGTCTGAGGATTGACTCCTGGCCATGGTCTGCGCAAACCCATATACTGCACTGTGGTGTGCCTCTAGTTAAGTTCTCCTTGGAGCAAGCCTCCTGTGTGGGAGGTCTTTAGTTTTCCTCTGCTTTGTAGGGGTACACCTCCCATGTGGAAGGCCCCAGACTAGTTCCTGCCCTGTGCGGCCCAAAGCCCACCTGTGGAATGAAACTATGTGGAAAAATAATAATGTTCAATTATGGAGACTGCTGTGGGCCCTCCCCCTTCTCTCTGTCTCCCTATGTCTCTCCCTGTCTCTGTCAAAAACAACAAAAGCAAATCTTAAAAAAAGAAAGATCTAAAATGAAGAATCTAAGTTTCTATTTTAGAAACCTAAAAAAGAGAGCAAATTGAATTCAAAGTAAGCAGAAGAAAGGTATAATAATAATTAAAGCAGAAATCAATAAAATTGAAAACAAAATATTAGTAGCAAAAATTCAATGAAAACTGAAAGCTGATATTTTTTAAAGATTAAGAAACTCGATAGCTTCTAGCCAAAATAACTAAGAAAAAAAAATAGCTGACACAAATTATTAATATTAGAAATAAAAGCAAGGACATCACTAGAGATATAGTAGACATTAAAAAGATTTAAAAAAAAAGGTCTACTATGAACTATGTTATGCCCACAAATTTTATTACCGTATTTTCCGGCGTATAAGACAAATTTTGAAATGAAAAAAGTCAACTGAAAATCGGGGGTCGTCTTATACGCTGAGTATATCCCGAAAAAGTCTCGATATGTCGCTAAACAAATTTTCCAACTCGATCCCAAAAATCGTCTGGATATGCCGCTAAACAAATTTTCCAACTCGATCCCGCACCAATCACTGCAAGGCTGCTCGAACCACCTCTCTAACTCAGCCAATCCAAGCAGGCTTTTTATGCATGCAAATTATACATGTTCTGTACCCGAAGCTACACTGTGTTCTAGTAAAAAGCCTGCTCAGATTGGCCAGAGTCAGAGAGGCAGTCTATTAGAACCTTTGAACCTTTGCTTGTTGTGATTGGCTCACCGTGGTACATACAGTTGCAGCACAGGAACGTTCTGTGTAGCCAAAGCTGCTGCATCAGGACACATGCATAGTAGCTAAA